>RJWH01002403.1:188148-236103 GCA_004363575.1 Solenodon paradoxus
GCCCCGCCAGCTCCTCTATCAGGCTGCAGTCAGGTCCGGAATCCCCGGCTCGGCCCCTCCCGTGGGGCGGGGCCTGACTGGGGTTTGGCGGGCGCGGGAGGCCCGAGCGGGCGCACCCCCGCCACACGCACGCCGCGCGCGCCCGGCCGCCCCGCCCCGCGGAGCAAGCCAGTAGTATAAAGGGTAGGCGGGCTGCGCACTCTCCTCCAAGCTTGGTCTGACGCTTTGGATCCGCTTCCATCGTTTCTAACGAACGCTCATTAGCCCCAAGCAGCCAACATGGTGAAGCAGATCGACAGCAAGGTACCTGCTCCCGGGGAAGGCCGGGGCGCGACGCGCAGCCTCCATAGCTGGGGAAGGTGATGGGCAGGCTGCCCCGCTGCATCCCAGAGGGAGGGAACGCAGCAGCCGCTCGGCCTGGGGCTTCAGAAGCCCGGGCCTGGGCGCGCCCGAGGCGGTCGAGCAAGCCCTGGAGGAGCGGAGTGAAGGACAGGGGCCCCCTGGGGAGCGGCACCTCGGAAATGCCCCCCACGGCGCCCCCGGGAAACCTCTGCTAGGTGAAGGGATGGAGGAAATCTGCCTTTTAGCTCCCGTCTGTGTGCAGATGCGGACGGAGCAAGGAGACGGCGGGCCTTTTGGAGAAAACACGGGGTCGCTGGCCGTCACTCCCTTCCCGGCGAGTGGAGTGATCCACTCCCCTGCGGTGGGTGGGGTGAGCTCCCCGGGAGCGGACCTAGGCCTGAAACCCCCGTGCCTCCATCACCACCTGGCCGCAGAGGTGACGCGTGCTGTGTCGGTGCAGCGGGGGCGGTTCCGGGCTGGGGACCCTGGTCTCGGGAACCACTCTGGTCCGGAGGCCTTAGAGCCCAGGTGGCCGCGAGGAAGTGAGGACTCCTCCTCCTGCGGCGCTGGGCGTTTCCGGCGGCTCTGGCTTTGGTATGACTCAGTCCCAAGACTGGGCCCCGAGGCCTCTGCTGCCCTACCCATCTGTGATTCACCCACAGTCGGTGGGAGCAGCCGCGCCCCTCTGTGATCAGTGGCCTTTGGGTACCCATATGGTGATTCTAGTCTCTTAGGAACGCCCAAACCCACACGTGTTCCCACGTTCGAGAGTTATTGCAAAGCCCATCTGAAAGTTCATGGTGTCTGGTGCACAGTAGCCACCCAAGAAATGTCTGCTAAATGTAGTGAGAAAAGTGAGTGGAGAAAATTGACGTTGCTCCACCTGCGCCTCACGGTCGTCTTACCCCGGCCCGCCGCCCCCCTACCCGCCATCCCACCTCCTAACGTTGGTGGTTCTTCACCCACACAGAGTGCACCTGTTCCCTGCCGGGGTGGGCTTCTGAACAAAAGCTTCTCTGTAATAGTCCCTTATCCGTTTATTACCTTTATAATCAGAAAACACACCTGAGCACTGTAGAAAATTTAGGAGACGAGATGGTCTCTTTTTAGACGCAAAAGTAGTGGAGATTATTTTAGGTATATTGTTTTGTTCCTGGGTTTTTTTCTCCCTGTCCAGTTCAGCCCGAGCATTTGATAGAATTAGAAGTTTTTTGCAATTATTTCACTGTTTGAATATTGTTGGGCTTTTAGGCAGTTTTCTGTGCTTCGTGAGTATTTTTGTTCATCACTCAGTACAGTTTGTTTGCGCAGGTTGGTGTCCAGGGCAGTGACTGGCTCCAGGGTCCTTAGGCTTTTAAATGCTGCAGGAAGTGCCACTCCACCCTCTTCAGGGCTGACTCTTTCCCCATAACTTGAGCTAAGTCAGTAAAGAAAAATAGCTTTAATTTGAACCTCTTTGATTTTTAATGTCTCTGAACACCTGCCATATGTTGATTGGCTATTACCTGCATGAGAAATACTGGGGTGGAGAGGTGTGGATTCTCCAGGGTCTAACAGCCTCATCAGCATCAGCCAACAGTTGAAGGAGTGACACCTTTGAGGAGACTCTTCTCTCAGAACCAATGTACTACACACAGAAAGTTGATTGCTAGAGTATGCCTTTCAGCCCTTCCCTGCTTGAGGTGTCACAGTCCTGCCACCTCCCTTCATCAGCGAGAAGATGCTCGAGTGACAGAAAAAGGTTACTGGAAAAAAGCAGTACATCCTGGACCCCAGAGGCCCTGGCAATCAGTTGAACTTCAAAATTTGATCCAGGTGCATCTCTGTGACCTAGGTGGCTAAGGTGTAAGTCATATACATTCCACAAACCTAGGTTCAAGACCTGGGGCCAAGGATTATATCTATTTTCCAGTCACTAATCAAAATTAAGCTAATGTTACTTGTAAACATAGAATTCATCTTAGATGTTCATCTTGATGGACAGAAGCTGTTGCTCTTGACTTAGACACCGTCTTGGTACTTCAGAACCACCAGGATCTGTCATACATGAATGCGATAATAGACTACAAAGGTGGTGAGGAAGAAGTCAGCACATGGTTTTGTTTTGACCTTTTAAGAAAGGCAGCTGCCATTTCTTGAACGCCTGTCTTCTGCTCACAGGCACTTTGCTAAATGCTTTACAAATCACTCTCAGCCTTTTTTCCTTTGGAATGGGAGAAGAGGTTTAGAAAAAGAGGTGCTAGTGGGCTCTTATGTATCTATCCCAAATACAATGTTGTGTTTTCAGAATATTTGTGGCAGTGATGGGATCCTTATTAATCCTTATCATTAGTTTCTTGGAGCCAGAAATTGTGGTTTGCTTAAGTCTGTATATACACCTGGCTTTGTCAAACGTGTCATTTGACTTTTTAAGCCAAAAGTTATTGTTAATGCTTTTTTTAAAGAAGTTTTTCCTTGAACTTGATTCAGAATTGTTTTGAGAATGTATGAAATATATTCTATGTTGGAAGCAACCTAAGAATTTACTAAGGGCAATGATGTTCACAAAACAAGGTGTTGATTTTGACCAGACTGTCATTCCCTGACTTTTTTCTTATTACCTGACTCTCTTAGTAAAGGATAGCTGGTTTGTTCGACTTTTTAAAAAATAACGTTAGGCAAGGCTCTGAATGAAATTCACCTGGAGGAATAACTTCTCTAAGTTACAGCTTATTCCCATGGCTCAACACCACAACTCCCCAACCCAAAGATGAGTGGGGGTTTGTACTCGCACCCCTGAAAAGTTTACAGAAGTCATCATATCCCAGTCTCAGCAACACCATCTGTGAATTGTCCCTCATTCAGGACTCTCAAAATGAGATCGAAATTAGGAACATAGAGAAGTAATTATACTTAGGAATTCACTTTAGGTGGGGTATGTGGGTGTGTGTTTATGGCATTTTGTTTACTTTCTTTCAGGCTGGACCAGATCTGATATGACTTAGCTTTCAAGGGATGTGAATGTTAGTTGAGTGGTTAGTATTGTTTTACAGGAAAAAGGAAAGCAAGAATGAGGGCAGGCAGGCAGGGAAAGAAGGAAGAAGTGCTTTGGTTTTTATTTGTTTAGTTATTCATCTTGGTTGTCACCCCAGCCCCAGTTGCACACCCAGGACCTTAGGATGTCTGTGGACTATGCCCCATGGATTTACCCGCTCAACTACCAGGATATGCCTGAATGTTGGTTTTTAATTAAACTAATGTGATCAGCATTTTTTCCTTAAAGAAAACCCAGACTTATATACGTTTTTATTCTTTGTTGTCCTGCATTTGGGCAGCACTAACTGACGAACTGTAGTTAAGTAGAAAGTTAGGTTCTTAGGGTTACGTTATCAAGGCCACTGGTAAATTATTCAGGGGTGTTGGTGGTAAGGGATTTCGTGGTCACTTCTGCTGGTGGAGTGTTATTTAACATGCATTCCTTATGTAAATAATATCTAAGAAAAATTAGTTTCAGGAAAAACTAAAAGTCATTCCTTTGGTCAGCCATGAGGAGAGAGTTTGGAGGTGAAGAGCAGAAATCAAAGGTTAGATAAACAGTATGAACTCTGGAAACTTCATTAAGAGCATACAAGGAAATATGCTTGATATCAACCTTGGTCATCTGAGTATAAAGGTTTAGAGGTTTTTCTTGACTTTTTTTTTCCACTTTTCACATATTCTACCATAGACAATATTCGTTTAATCAAAAAGTGTTAGCTTTTTGTATAAAGGACCTTGTGATGTGTGAGTCACACAATTCTGTGCCTTTGTAACTTCAATTGAAATGACCCTTTTCTCAAAATTAGTGAATATCGTATGCCAAGATAGGGTGTGGAAATTCTTTTTTCCCCCTTAAAGGTACAGGAAGGAATGAAGGTGAGCAGGGTCAGGCAAACATTTTTAATACATCTTATTTTCCTTAAGCTTGTTTAGTTTGGATGTAGATTAACATTTTATAAAATATTCCTGAAGACAGGAATATCAATACACTATATACAGGATATTTGCTTCATCTTCTTATGCAAGACTCTAATACTGTATAGGTTTCCTCACACCTAGTTTTGATTTTTCTTCCTAAAAAATAAATCCTGTAAACAGAACCTCTGATTTGTGCTATGTGTCACATTTTATCAAGGCTTTGGGGAATGATGCTATGTAACATGTTTTTCTTTTTCCTTCTTAGTTTGCTTTCCAGGAGTGTTTGAACAGCGCAGGAGAAAAGCTTGTAGTAGTTGACTTCTCTGCCACGTGGTGTGGACCTTGCAAAATGATCAAGCCTTTCTTTCATGTGAGTTTTAAACAACTAAAGTTTTGCAAGTGACTTGTGTGGGGGTTTGTGGCCACAAAACTAGAAAAGGAGAACAGTTAAAAGGTTTTCTCCTCCTTTTAGGGGTTGGATGTTTAGTCTGAAAATAGCACAACTGAAATAATTTAGGTTTAACACATGTAGCGCCTGGAAGGCACATTTCAGAAGTTAATTTGGATATCTTCAGTGCTTTTCCTTCAATTTGAAACAAGGAGTCAGTCTGAAAATCAGACCTTAAAATTGATGTGCCAAGTATTTTACTCTAGAAGGCATTTGAGTCAGAGAAAACGTATGTCCTTCATGTTTACTTGGCCCCACTAGCTTAAATTTTGGGGTCTTTAGCCTGTTTTTATTATGTGTCCATTTCAGAAGCTTGAATGTGCTGTCTTCATTCAGTTCTAAATCATTGTGGATTTTTCCTTTTACATGTTCCAGTCCCTTTCTGAAAAGTATCCCAACGTGGTATTCCTTGAAGTCGATGTGGATGACTGTCAGGTATGTGGCTGGAACTCTGGGACTACTCCTAGGCTTTTCAAATTGACTTCTTTGTCTCTGAATTGCATGATGCTTGTTTCCATAAATATGTTAGCAGGACTAGTACTGGAACTAACCCTAACCAAAAAGTTCTATTTGAAGAACAGGCTTGATTCTGGATTCCAGGATCTAAATACATCACAGCCTGAAGTAAGCTTAAAAACAGATGGTCGAGGCTTCTGTATCTTACTATCTTTCTAGAAGTCTGAATAGCCTACCTGATATTCCAGATGCTAAGTAGCAGAAATTGGATAAAATCCATAGCCTTGAAAGTATCAAATTGGAAGGCTGCTTTTAAGGTTCTTGGTGAACTAATGATGTAGAAGGTATTCTCAAAGCCTCTTCTAGGCTTGGTTTCAGTCAATTAGAAAACCCAAATTAAAAAAAAAAATAAGGTGCCTATAGAAAATTCCAGGTTTGCCTTAATGGAACAAAGCTCATTTATACTTGCTTGACACCACGGTTCCACACACATTAGCGGTATTAATTTAAACCTTGGTGCTATGGCCCTCATTTTATAGATGAGAAAACAGAGGTGGTTCCGTGGAGTCAGTTAATAAATGTCAGAGCTGGGATTTAAAATGACATCATCTGGCGTCCCAGCCCTTGCTCTTCACATTCTGGAGGCGGTTCTGTATGTCACATGTGTGGATCAGCTTCTCAGCACATGACTTTCCCTCTTGCACAGCCCACTGAACTAGGAGAGCCTGTTCAAGGCCTATCACCAAGGAGTTCTTTAAGTCAGTGCACATTTTGGCTTAGTGCAGGGGAGGAGAAGACGTGCTGGACCTGGGCTGCAGTGCTACTCAGTGACTGTTCTGGGCTGCTAACCTCTTACCTCCTTGAGCCTGGGTTGTCTCTCTCTCTCGCCAGCCTCCCATGGTTGCTTACTCATAAGCAAGAATGGAATGCCTAACAAAGGAAGGGCCAATACAAACAGGTCTATAGTAGTACTTCCTAAACCTGGGGGACCTCTCAACATCACTGCTCATTCCCAGCCCATTTGGAGTCTCCGTGCGTGCCTGGGCTTTGCCTCTCTCCACATATGTCGTGTCCTTTCCTACCTGGTGGGTTCATCGTAAACCTCACATCCTCTGCAGGGACCCTTCTCCAACTGCCTCCATTATGACCCCAGAGTAGGGGAGTTTCCCCTCCTCTGTGTCCCCTGCCCTGTTCCTCTTGCATTGATGCTAGTGCGCTAAACTGCTTGCTGTTTCCAGGTCTGCCCTTTAATTGGAGTGCAGGCTTGGTTATTCATCTTTTGTTTGCTTCATTTTGGTTCTCTTTAAAATAGCAATATTAATTCATCATGATATGTCATATTAGTTCTGATTAGAACAGTACCCAGCATATATAAATATATATATGAACTTAGTGAATCTTAGCTATTATGTTGATCTGTGTGTATCTTTCCTGTAAGATTAGTTCCTATAAGCTTTTTAGTCAGGAACCCTGTCTTAGTCTTCAGTTTCCCCTGCCAGGTGTGAACAAATGTTGCATGGTTAAAACAATAAGTAAAAGTAGATGCCATGTGTTTGTGGGAAAAACCTTGCTTTTTTTTTTTTTTTCTATGTGGTCACCTTAAGCGAGGTGAAAATGACACCTGGAAGGAATACAGAGAAGCTTCTGACCCTCTCAGATAGCAACTGAATACATTTTTGTTAGAAAGTAGTAACAAGGACAAAAGCCCTATGCTTGAATTGTCATCTAATCGTCTCAGTAACATGAGGACAGTTTTTATTAGTGTGCCCGTTCAGATAATGGTACTGCCACAAAGGAAGAGAAGTAGGTTGGTGCACATGGGGCCGCTGGGTGTGACCCCTGCACCATTCTGGCCCGTGGACAGGTGCGCCCCGTGCCTCATCGTCAGGAAGGAGATGTAGCAGACTTCTTTCTGCATGACGACAACTTCATGTCTGATCAGCGTGCTCATCACCCTGGTTGGAAAATAAAATTCAACTAAGTAATATAAAACTCTAATGGGCTTTATCATCAGTTAGATTCTAGCGAATAGGAGCTTTGAAGAACTGTCCAAAATGGGAGGTTTTTATAGACAGAAAGGGTTGAGAAAGGGAATTGTTGCAGGCAAGCGCACTTCCCTAAACTCTAATGGGCTTTATCATCAGTTAGATTCTAGCGAATAGCTTTGAAGAACTGTCCAAAATGGGAGGTTTTTATAGACAGAAAGGGTTGAGAAAGGGAATTGTTGCAGGCAAGCGCACTTCCCTATGGTGGGGGGTGATCTCATATCTGCTGACCAGCTCATTCCAGATGGCCTAGAAATGTAGCCTTTACTGGGCAGAGACTGGATCTACAATTAGGTTAGGAATGAAGACTTGCTTTGGTGTGGGATTTAGCACAAGGTACACCATTTAGGGCCTGTTATTTTATTTTGTTTAAGGAAGGGTATAGGCAGGAATGAAGATGAGTAGGCAGATAGGAAGAAACACTATTTTATTTAGTTGTTCATCATTGTTATCTTCCCTGCCCTAGGTCTTGAACTGGGCACCTTGGGATGTACACGGACTGCACCTGATTTAATCCACTAGGCCACACCCTGTTACAACATCCGGAAAGTTATCCAACCCTGAAGCAACTTTACAAATTGGAGACTTTGTCTCCACATTCTGTAAAGGTTGAATTCCACCCCCAACCCCTTTGAATACTTTTCATCCTCTTACTGATCTGTTGCAGTTACAGTAGAGCTAATTCTGGATGGTTTGGCCTCCACAAATGTAGCAACAATGTCAGCTCTGGTTTCCTGGCCATTAAGCAGAAATAGCAAGGCAGGTAATTCAAAGTAAAGCAGTTCATTAAGCCAACAGTGAGGTGGTTTTCCCCATGGAATTTACCAGTTGCACTGAGGACCTGGTTGTTTTGGAAACTAGGAAAAACCATCACTTCCTTTTGACTTAAAAAAATACAGTTAAGGGACAAAAAGAATTTCATTTCTGAATATTAGATATTAAATAGATGGAATGTATAGTGTCTTAAAGAATTAGATTTTTAAATTAGAAAACAATTCCTGGCCATGAACCTCAGGTCTATGTACTTTATAGTGGTTTCAGGGTAAGCAGCATAGAGTTAATAGAAGGGACTCTAAACACTTGAATAGAAATAAATTATCTTTCAGATATAATAGGTTCAAAATGAACACTCAGCTTGGATCAGCACTGGCACACAGGAAAACAAGTTGTGTCATAGGAAAGTCTGAGTACCTGCTCTCGAAAATCAGACTGGTCTTTGACAGACTGTGCTCTGTCCAACACTTAATTTGTAAATGAAAAACAAGCAGTCCTTTAGACCTGATCATTTTGCAGCTCTTTAGAATGCCATGTAGTCTCATTTTGATGACAACAGCCTGGAATTAGTTATTAAGTGACAAATGACAAAGCAGGTTTAAAGTTATTTTGGCTAAATGGAGTGCTAAGCTAAAAGCTAAAGAAATGATATTTAATAAGCTTAAATGTCTCCTTAATACTTTAGTAAAAAGACTAATAAAAATCTGAGATTGGGCAAGTGAAACTATAGGGATAGAAAATAGATCAGTAGTTGCAGGTATTGGAGTGAGTGGAGGAGCAGTGTTAGGGAGGGGACAGTTTGTCCTGACTGGTGGTGGTTGCCTGCCCATGTATTTGTCAAAACTCAGATTGTGCACCACCCAAAAAGTGATTTTCACTCTGTAATTACCATTCCAGATTGTATTAACAGGAAGTGGGAATGGCATTAGGGAGCAGGCTAGCTTGGTTTTAAAATGAAGTATTTACTTTCGTTTTAAACATTCTTGATCCTGTTTAAGTATGCATGCTTTTCAAGTGACTACAGAAATAGTCATCCCATAGAAAAGAAAGTAAAAATAAGAACTTGCCTGAGGGTCTGTAAAGGATTTTAATAAATGGGGATAGTGTGAACCCAGAGGTTGACTTATTAAAATGTCAGTTCTCCCAAGTTTGTCCATGAAGAATTAGACTCAGAAGTTCAAAAAGAACCAAGTCTATTTAAAAATGTGTTCATGATTAACCATTTAGGGTTAAGATGTTAGATCTCTCTCCTTTATTTCCAAGTAAACTCTAGGAGAAATTTAAACAAAAAGCATAGAAAATACTGAACGTGTAGAAATGGAAGGTACGATGTCAAGCACATTAAATGCCTTATCTCATGGTTAACAATTTATTTTCTACTTTGCCATTGACGTAATGGGCCCAGAACAGTTCACAGAACTGAAATCTGTATGGTGCTAAGCCTGACAAAACCCGTATTTATTTTTTAAGGAAAGGTGCTAGCAGGGACAGAGCAGGCAGGAAGAGAGAAGAGGACAAAACACCATTAAGTTGTTCATCTTGGTTGTCATCACTGTCCCACCACCCCCACCCCACCCCCCTGCACCTCTGCCTCCAGGATGTGAAACTAGGTCTTTGGGATGTGTGTGGACTGCGCCAGCTGAAGGCAGCTGACCAAACTGTTATTCTACCAGGGTGCATCTTATGCTTTTAGTGAGTAGGGTAGGAAAGGCATGGTGGATTTGATTAGATGAAAGTCTTAAACTGAATAGCAGAAATCATGAAACTGGTAAATTAACACATTCCTTGGGAAGGTAGTTCAGTAATATGCTTCTAGAGCCTTTAAAATGAACGTGTTCTTTTTTGCAATTCTACTTCCAGGGGTGGGGATTGAAACTGCAGAGAGATTTGTATTTGATTATGTACATTAGGCAAAGTCAAGTCCTTTCACATATTGACTGTTAGATTCGTTAAAATGATGATCCATTCATACGTCATGCCTGCTGTGGGGTCATAAAGTGGTTGTGTACATTACACCTAGTCTGTGTGTGCTAGTGCGCATCACATGGGCTTTACAAGGTGCATAGATAATGTTTACAGTACCTAATATCAATGACTTCTCATTTCCCTTGCATTAAGATGAATTGTATTTATAGAAGTAGGTAAAAAATGAGTATGCTCTTCCTAAACCCAACAATTCCACTTTAAGGTTTTGCCCTAGAAATGCATCTGAAAATATTCATAATAATGTACATAAATTGGAAATAACTAGTGCTCCCTGGTTGAATTCACTGCCTCCACCTCTGGGCAGAGTCTACATATATCCCAAGGACCCCTGTTCACACCCTGGGGATAGGGGACCAAGCAAGCTGAACAACTTTGAATAAATAAAAATGCTTCCTCTTCTTTCTTCCGACTCATCTGTCGGCTCATCTTCATTCCTGCCTGTACCTTTCCTTTAAAACAATAAACAAAAAATCCTAGAAATTAATGTCTTAACTAAAAGCTTACAAAGATTTGGTAGAAATTTAAAAAAAAAAAAAAGGAGCATAACATTAAAAGCTAAGACTCAAGAACATTAATATACTTCTCTGAGCATTTACCCTTTTCCCAGTTTTTTATGACATACTTCATTATAGGTTAAGCGGTTGTACCAGTGTAGCGGGTAATCTCTGGCTCACTGAAGAATAAGGCATCCAGAATCTGACAGACTAGACTCACTTCTAGCATTAGGGCCTTAGATCTTCTGTGGGCAAAGCTCTGGATGTAGCTTTTCTATCTACAAATATGTGAGTGTCCAGGTCCTGTTGTCACTTGCCATGTCTTCACAGGTGACCAAGCTCAGGTCTGCCCTCTGTTTCACGAGTAGAGGTAGTGGGAGAAGATTCATCCATGTACACCGCTACCCTCCTGCTTACATGAGAAACGACTTCCAGCTGGTGGTTTCTGTAGGCCAAGTAGAGAAGAAAAGGGTATTATCTGCCTTCTCCACTGCCATGAGGGGTTAAGCCAATATTCAGATATTCAAGGTCAAGAGGTATCTCTCAGTAGGCAACCAGTTCAGAGATTTTTGTATGGGCCAAGCAACGTCTGGACCAGACTCCACGAGTTACTAGTTTTCAGCCTCTCAGCTGTGCTAGTCCTTCTGCCCTCTAACTTGTCACCTTCTGACCTCCTGATCGCTCATTCCCTCCATCTGAGCCATTTTCATTCTGGTCCAGACAGTCTTGGGCCTTTTACTGGAACCCAGGCTTTGATGCTTGGTTTGTCATCCTGCATGTAAAGGAAAAGTAAAGGCAACCTGGAAAGGACTCCCCAGCAGCAGTCTGCCACCCCGTCCTGCCCGAGCCAGCAGCACACGCAAGAGCTGCCCACGATGTGAAGGCACACTTCTTTCTGGTCTCATAGGAAGAGGCGCAGTAGGGCCAGCTCGCTACTGTCTGCTCTTCATCTTTGAGTCCCCCCAGACTTGGAAGTCTCCAGTGCTTGTAGCTGACCTCTCATGAAAGTTCTTGTTTCCAGGCTCTGGTTCTCAGAGTCCTGCCTCCTGGCTTTCTTACCTTCACTGCTCTTGGTGCTTGGGGGCTCCGTTCTGAGTGATATTTTCAGCACCTGTTGGCTCTCATCTCACACTTGTCCCAGCCAAACCACTTTCCAAGTATTGCCCCTCCAACCCTTGTATGAACAAGATGTTGAGAGTTCTCAGTGTTTCTGTAACAGAATTGAAGACTGCTTGATACTGCAGAAAAATCTAGATAAAGAGCCACATCTAAGAGAAGAAATTATGCACCAACTAACCTGATTTCAGATTGTTAGTCGTTTGTCCATTTTTCTTTAAGCTGTGTGGTTTCTCAAAATTTAAAGCATTAGAGTCACTTAGGGTCCAACTTTATATGGATTTAATGTGGGAATTGGGAACCAGGGTGGGGAGCTTGTATCCCTTGGATGACTGGGATATGCAGCCAGGCTTGAGCACCTACAAATGAGTTAATTTAAAAAAAAAATCAGCATGACCAGTGGGGAGCTGTCTCTTTAGATTGCTGTGATTCTGTTTTTGAGCAATTCTTTTGCAAATACATTGTTCTTAACAAATTTGAACCTTTGTAATCATTGTTTGTGTGCTCTACTCAGTAAAACTGGGAAATCTATGAGCAAAAAAAAAAAAAGGTGCCAGTTCTGAGGAATGTTAGGTTATAATCCTGAGTACATTTATAGCCTACTATGTTACTGTTTGTGATCCTTAGATTAACAGGTATGCAACACTGTACAGATACTAATGTATATACATATACATGTATAGACATACATTATAGACATTGTTTAGTTGTAGTTTGCTTGTTGGTGCCCCTTGAGAGAGAGTAGAAGAGTGATCATTTTTAATTGAGAATAAAACCAGTCTGGCTTGTGTGCTGCTGTTAACATATTACATCATTTTTCATACTTAAAAAACATTCTGACGCTGAGATATGGGGGTTACATAACAAAAAAAAGAGATCTGTCTGGCTTTGGTTCACTTCTCTGAAAGCTCAATCTTGTTTTATCTTCTCGCCTCCAGGATGTCGCTTCGGAGTGTGAAGTCAAATGTATGCCGACCTTCCATTTTTATAAAAAGGGACAGAAGGTGGGTACATCTGACCTTGAAGAGAAACTGAAAACAGAGGAACAGATGTGACTTATTCCTTCACATTGTAAAATGTGTCCCCAGTTTCTATTTTTAAGAGTAGTTAAATGAAAGCTATAATGTGACAGCTGACTGAAAATTGATCTTTGGCAGAAAAGACTTTCTTAAAGAGGTATTTGTGTCATAAAAAATTAGTCTTTACTTCTCTTGAAGATTTCTCAGGGTTTTTTGTTTGTTTCTAACTTAAAAGAACTACATGTTATCTAGAGATTAAAGATTCTCCTCCCCCACCTTTGTAATCATATGCACAAATTAGGAATGTGATGCCATATTCTAATGTCAGTTCAATATTCTTTTAACAGGTCGGTGAATTTTCTGGAGCTAATAAGGAAAAACTTGAATCCACCATCAATGAATTCATCTAATCGTGTTTTCTGCAACTATAACCACTCATCAGCTGTTACAAAATTATAATTTTTTTATTTACAAAATGGAAAAAACCAAGTATGAAGACTATATTGCCCAGCTGCCATTGATTATGTGATGATAAAATATTAATTCTGCCCTTTCTAAAACTGTCTGGAGTCTGACTAGCTTAAAGTGACCATCAGTCGATAACTAGCGGCTAGTAGTGACATTTAAAGTCCTAATTATTTTCATCTATTTTTGATCAATTTTTAGTAATAGAAAAAAATTTTAAGTATTTTAAAAAGTGGCCTGCCTGTCTTATTGTATTTCTAGTAAAACTTTAGTGGGAGAATGTAAAAACAGTAGTATGTTAAAATTCTATTATTTTTTGACACTTAGGAACAGAAAATAGTATTTTTTGTTCTAGCAGGCAAATCCTCTATGCGCTCTGAGCATTATGACCAAAACCAATGTCCACCCATGAAGAAATGGTTTCTACTTTGAGATTCCTGTCCAAGTTTTGTTACGTTAACTCTGAGTCCTATTGTATCGGTTAGGAAATTTTCCTTGTTGACTTGCAAAGGAGTTCTCCCAAACATTACCATGTGGATTTTAATTCCCTCAGAGTATCTTAAACTGGTTTTACAGGCTAGATAGAAATTCCAAACCAAGTGGCAAAGGATGTAGAAGTTCTTGCTTCACTTAAAGAACACTTGTATACCAGAAACTGCAGAGGGCTGGAGAAATGCTTATAGAAGTTAGTGTTGAGAAAAATTCATTTACAGCATTGTACTGTAAAGCTTAAATCATATTTACAAGAATGTGTACAATCAGTGGACCGCTGAAATTCAAAAAGTTGTTCAAGGGTCAACTCCCCGCTTCCCAGTGAGAAGATGGGCCAAGAAGTTCGGTAGTTTCTCAGCATCGTGCTAGTTAGTGGAGGAGCTGAGTTGAACCACAAGGGTATGGAACCTCGAGAGTGAGGTTTTCACTGCACCGCCTCTCCACGTAAGAATCTGAATAACTAGTAAATTAGGCCCTTACTTGGGTTTTTTTTCCACTTCTAGAATTGCTGTACTGAGATGATCGCTCACATTATTAACAATGTCTTATGTGCCAGGCTCCATGCTAAGCTAGGAATACAGCTGTAAGATACTCAGTTTATATTCTAGGAAGTCAGACTGGTGAACAGTAGTCGGGTATCTTCAATGAGGCCAAGACAAACAAGTGGGTACTGTAGTTAAGAATAATAGAATGGAGTGGTTGGTGGGGTTCTTTGAGGTGACTTAACTGAGATTTGATGATGAAAAGAACCTCACATTGCAAAAAGGATCTGCTTTCTAGCATTGAGGACATTTGCACAGAGGCTCTGAGAAAGCTGGGGACATCAGAGGCATGATAACAAGCTGGATGGAGTGGCAGGGCCCAGCCACCTCAGGCCTCCCTTGTTCCAGGTGCAAAAGGGTCCTGGGAGGTAACGCGTCCTGTAGTGGACACTGGCAGCTGTATGGAAAATGGGTTGGAGAAGGTGGCTAAAACCCAGAAGACCAGCCAGGATTTTACAGCTACCAGGCCAGGGCTCTTGATGGCCATGCTCGGGGTGGGCTGGAGGGTGGGCGAGCTGTGAAGAGGTGGGGGAGAAGTATATGGACTTGAGGATTGACATTTAGGATGGAGAATCCAATGACTTATAGGATTCTACAATAAATCCCAGGTTTTTGGCTTAAGCAAATGGGTAGCTAGGGAGCCAGGCAATCATGAGAAGAGGACTGGAGGAAGCAGATCAGGTTGTCTGGGCATAAATGACTGCTCCTAGTGTGCATTCAAATGATGTGCTAGCTGCTGGGTACTAGTCTGGAATTCAGAGGCCAGATCTAGACGGCTGTAGGAATTGAGAAGACATTATCATATAGCGCCCAAAGACGGAGTCAGATAGGGAAACCGAAGGCATATTTCCCAATAAGTCAGAGGTGCATAAAGGGCACATGAAAAGATGCTCAATGTCACTAATCAGGAAATGAAAAACCACAATGAGACATCACTGCTTCTTGTTAAAATGCCTACTAAGAAGACAAGGAATAAGTGTTAGTGAAGATGTGGAATAAATGGGAACCCTCATGTAGTTGGTGAAAATATAAATTGGTACAGTCACTATGGAAATTATGGGGGCGCCTCACAATGTTAAAACAAACTAGCACATGGTCAGAATCTCCACTGTGGGTGTACACCCAAAGAAAAAAAATTAAAATATAAATAGGTGCCCACCCCCTCATGTTCATCCAGCATTATTATAATAGCCAAGATTGGAAACAGTCTAGTGTCCATGAATAGGTGATATATACATACACTGGAATACTACTCAGTTGTGAAAAAGAATGAAATTACAACACTTGGATGGACCTTGGAGGGTTTTATGCTAATTCATCAGAACTTCCATAGAATATTATTTACATGGAATCTAAAAAGTAAGCTAAGCTAACAGGCAGAAAGCAGATGCTTGCCAAAAGGGTGAAGAATTAGGGAGTTGGCAACATGTGAAAAGGGATCAAGAGGTACAAACCTCATTACAAAATTAAGTCAAGGAGATGTACAGCCTGGAGAGTGAACAGGGTTCAAGGCAGCCTGATGAATTCCCAAAATTTAGAGTCCAAGTAGGACCCAGCAAAGGAGACAAAGCCAGAGGAAGAGGAGAAAATAAAGAGGGTATCATTCCAGAAACAAGACCATTCATAGAGGAAGGAGTAAGACATTGGATTTGTTAGCATGGAAGTGGAAATGATACAGGGAATTTTATGAAAAGTGAGATCATATTGCAATTGCATAGCTTGGTCAATAACCCCAAATTGCTATGACAACTATCAAACCAGCTACATGTACTGATATCTTGGGTGCAATTTATAAAAACAAAGTATCTGTATTCTTGGTTTAACGTGTATTGGTAGCCCTTTTGTACAAGTTGTTTATTTTAAAAAACAGCTGATATCAGAGAAGATTGCCTTGGTGGATAGAAATCTAGAATAGCAATGTTTATGGATACCACAAATAATCCAATTCTTTTTTGAAAAAGAAAGAAAATTATACAGAGTGATGATAAGAGAAAGGATACCTGAAAGGGGAATTCCTCAAATAGTCAAGAATGAATGGGATTCTGAGCACAGTGGGAGAGATGGGCCTCAGGTAGGAAGAAACATTTCTTCCACCATCAGCAGCAGACTGAAGATGCATGCACATTTAGACAGGGTGGTGGGTTCGAGGAGGGAAAATGGATGTAAATCTGCTGAGCTCTCCACCTGATAGTTCCTATTTTCTAAGATGGACCAGAGAGAAGCAGCAGGCACTTTTAAGGAAAGGGTATGAAGTAGGGGATATAGATCGTGCCTTCTGGGCAGGGTTGAGTACCTGTTAGAACTTCAAAGCCCTGTTGTGCGTCTCCAGCCACATTCAGCTGCAGGCGATTAAAGGAGTGCTGAAGTGCAGACGTGGCTGAGTTTTAGTAGATAAATCTAATAGGAGGATGCAAAGGTGTAGACCATTTTCAAAGAACTGATTGTACTCTATAGAACCAAGCTTGGGCCAGTAGAGGGAGGAGCCAGCTGGAATCTGGATCAGAGGTCCTGACAAAGACAGGTGGCGATGGGAGTAATTAAGCAAGAAGACTAAAAAGGGCAGAGATGGTGGGCAGAGAGGAATTCTAAAAAGGTCTTCTGAGATGTGGTTTTCAGGCAAGACAAGGTGGCCAGGTGGGATGGAGGAAAACGAGGTCCAGCAGTGTCAGGGTTTTAGGTCAGGGGCTGCTGAATAGAAATCGGAAGAGGATAGTGAAGTAAATGATCCTGAGAAAATAAGGAGATGGTGGGCAGCAGATGGTTAAGAGCGAAGAGTGAGTTGATAGAACACGAATGAGTTTCAAGGAAAGAAGTTTTGCAGGAAGGAGAGTTTGTACGGAGTGTGGGGGCAGGTGGACAACTTGTCACTTCTGACGGGCATATGTGGACAATAAACATTTCAGGAGAGGGAACCCTTAGATTTCTATTAAAGAAGCAGGTGGTGTTCCAAGAACACACTGAAGATACAGGGCCGTCTCCTGATCCAGTCAGATTCCAGCTATTTCCATGAAAGTCACTGAGGGGAAGCGGGCAGACTAACATTTATCTGACTAGGGACTTGGCTCTCAATCTGGCCACACTGGGATCAGCTAGAGAGCTTGAAAGAAAATAAGTTCCATCCCAAGAAATTTTGTTTTAACTTGTCTTGGGTGCTTCCTGGATACTGGAGGGTAGGATAAGCAGCCAACGTGCAGAAGCACCAGCTGGGGGACTTCCAATGTGGCCTGGGGCCACGCGGGACTTGGAGTGTGGCTTCAGAGGATGACTGATCAACAGTGGTGTCAGGCAAGATGAAATTCACTCCGATAAGTCTTACGTTTTTGTTTCTGTTTTTAAGGAGGGAATGAAGGCAAGCAGTCTTACAGAGAGAGAAGCGTTTTATTTAGTTGATATTAGTTGTTCATCTCAGTTGTTCCCCTGACCTCAGATTGCAAACTCAGGTACTTGGGATCTATGTGGACTATGCCAGGCTGGAGGAGGCCCACTTCTCCCCTACGCCAGCCACCAGGGTGCGCCCTCATTCTGACAGTCTTAGAAGGAGATGGGTTAGATGTCTACTTTGTAGCAGAAGCTCAGAAATATATACTTTGTTCTTTCCGTAACATAGTCCTATAGCTTTCTGCCCCACCATTCAAACAACTTCAAGTTGCTCAACTTGGTTGCTTTACTATGGACTAGGTGTTTAGAATAGATGCTTCACTAACTAGAAGAACACATCATTAGAAAGTATATTAATGTTTTAAATTAATAGTAGTATCTTTTAAACAGATAAAAAAATCAAGAACAAGGCAAGGCTATCTACTCTCACGTCTGTCACTCGATATAGCATTCGAGATCCCAGTGAAGACAAGGAAAGGTTATAAAAGTTATCCAAGCTGAAAAATAGAACAATCCTTATTTGCAGATGACATGATAATATATACAGAAAACCCCAAAGACTCCATTATAAAGCTGTGAGAAGTAAATGAGTAGAGTAAAGTGGCAGGTTACAAAACAGAGAAAACTGTTGTGATATCTGATAATGAATTAGCAGGAAAAGAATCAGAAAACAATCACATCAAAAGAATGAAATACCATGGAATAGACGTAACCATACCCTGACTACTGTAAGATATTGTTGAGGTGCACTCTAGTGGAACAGTGATTAGGTCAGCCACCTCCGAAGGAGCAAACCACATACCCCTGAGTTTGAGCCCTGGGCCCAGGGGGAAGCAACCACTGTGGACAACTAAAAAAAAAAAAATAAAAGATGTTTCTTTAAAAAAATTAAAAGATTGTTGAAAGAAAGAGAAGACACAGGGCTATGGAGATGTTCTCTGCTATGAATTAGAGGTAGTAAAATTGTTCAAAGGCTATATTACCTAAATAAAAAGATTCAGTACAATCCCTGTCAAAATACCGATGGCATTCATCACAGAATTGGAACAAGAAATCATGAAATTTGGAACTAGAAAGACTTCCCAAGTCTGGGCAAAACAACCAATGTGAACTAAAAATAAACAAAAATAAAGTGCTTCTTCCTCCTTTCTCTTCCTGTCTGCCTACTCACCTTCACCTTCATTCCTGCCTACACCTTTGGAGGGAGGGAGGAAGGAAGGAAGGAAGGATGGGAAGAAGGAAGGATGGGAAGGAGGAAGGATGGGAGGAAGGATGGATGGGAAGGAGGAAGGATGGGAGGAAGGATGGGTGGGAGGGAGGATGGAAGGATGGATGGATGGGAGGATGGATGGATGGGAGGATGGATTGCAGGAACCACTGTTTCCACAAGGCAAAAACAATATCACATTGGAAAGGGTCGGAAAAGCCTATCAGCACGAACCACCACCTGGGCACTGTGACTCCTGGATGAGGAGAGACAGTTACAGAGCCTCTTCCAAGGGACTCAGACTCCCACTTTGGTGTCCCAGTGCTGGGAACTCCAGAAACGGGAGCATGCATCTCCTAGTGTGGACAAGGGAAGTTTTCCTTTGGAGAACAGGACTTGAGGGATCAGAGACCCCAGGACAGAGAACCCAGGGAACCTATAGATGAAGTGCACACAGACTTAACTGAAGACTTAACTTTCATTTTTGAACCAGAAACTTCAGCTTGGGGAATAAGAAAGAGAGATGGCCTCCCTGTGACTGGAGACATTCCTTGGGGATCCTCACCAGGCTATGGACTCTGTTATTGGTGGACACCATATTACAGCCAGGTCACGAGGGCAAAATTCCCGGCCCCTCCACCATCAGCATGTTTGGCAGTGCACTCTCATGGCTGCAGGGCGACCAGGGCAGCATGCCCCTGGGGTAGCCTGGGCCTGCAGGCAGCCTGGCCTGCAACCCCTGGCACAGGAGGCTGAGTGCTTTTATGCAAACTCCATTGTGGAGGCTTCAGGAACTCTCAGAGAAAATCAGTAGAGGCTCTAGGAATCTCACAAAACATCTTCCCCTCCCCTCTTGGAGCTGCTGCTAAACAGCATTTGCACATCTGCCTGCTACTTGCACCCTGAAGCCTCCAGACTCCAGAACGAGAGCACCCAAACCCTTGGGACTTGCTGCTACCACTCCCTCCCAGGATGATAGCCAAGACAGAGGACAGATTTTAATGGTAGGGGTGGAGGGCAATTACTGCTGACCAGCTCCTGAGACCCTCCAGAGTGATTCAGCACCTTCCCACTAGGGGTCTCCGCTGTGTCTGTAACCTCCTGGGTCTCTCTTCTCAGGCCTGTGTCCCTAGGGGGGGAATTTGCTTGAGGAATCCTCTGATCTGCCACAGCTGAGTTAATAGTTACAGCGCAAGGCTGCTGGGTAGCTGTGACATACCTCTTTGCATCCCATGTCCAAATCCTCCCCCTTTCAGGCCTCCGTCCAGTACTGACTAGCACTCCAGGCATTCTGACAGGCACAGAAACTTCTAGATGAACTGTAATCAAAAGTCCAGCACCCCAGGCCATCACCTTAGGCTTCTCCTCTGTGACCCGCTGTCCTAAAACAAGGCCTTTCCATCAAGGCAGGGAAAGAAAGCTGTTTAGCCTCACCCATGGAAATAAATACAGAATAGCAAACATAAAGATAGAAATTTCCCCGAAATGATGGATCAAAATAAAATCCCAGGGAAAAAGCTTAACGCGATGGGATTAAGTAAATTATGAGAATTTCAAAGCAATGAATCTTAATGATAGTCACAGAAATCAGGAGAATAGACAAACGAAATGAGAATTACACAAAGAAAATATGAGAAAGTCCCAAACAGAAACCATAGAATTAAAGGACATGATAACAGAACTGAAAAATCACAATAGAAGGGCTCAACAAATGACTGGGAGAAACATTCAATCAAATAAATAAACTAGAAGATAGGACAATGGAATGTTTCCAAGGAATAAAGATAGTATAAGAGACTTACAGGTTAATATTAAGAGGAACAACAGTGCCCCACTGCAGCTTAGGCAGCTAAGGTACAGAGTATAACAGCCATGGACCTGGATTTGGGACCTAGGACTGGCACAAAAAAATAAATGAAGACATGTTTTAAGTACTCCCACATAGCTCAGGTGGCTAAGACACAGTCCATGAAAGTCATAGACTTGAGCTTGAAACCTGGGGCTGGTGGGAAGAATACACACACTACACACACACACACACACACACACACACACACACACACACGCTCTTTTAGGTGAAGCCTGGGCTGGGGTGAAAAAAAAAAAAAAAAAAGGAATATTTGCATCATAGGGTTTCCAGAGTGAAGAGAGAAAGGGGAGAAATCTTATACAAAGAATAGCCCAGAATTTGCCTAATTTGGAAAAAGGAACAGACATCCAGATCCAGGAAGCTGAAAGATTTCCAAATGAAATAAACCCAGATAGATACATCTCTTTTATTCAAGATAAAAGAGATCTTAAAAACAACTAGAAAAAGGAAGCCCCTGTAAGACTGGATTTTTCAGAAGAAAATTTACATGCCAGAGGGAATGGCACAATATACTCAAGATACTGAAAGAAAAGGATGTCCAGCTAAGAGTACATATACCTTGTTAGATTATTACACAGCCCCAATCAAAACCATTGATATTGCTCAAGAAAATAGAAAACATTTTAAATTCTTAGTGTAATCACAAAAGATCTTTAATTGCCAAAGAAATCATCGGGGTGGGGTGTATCATATGCCTGAATTTCAAACTATACTACAAAGCAATTGTAATCAAAACCATATGGTACTGCAATTAAAAAAAAGACATAAATGGAATAGAATCAAAACCTGAGAAACAAACTCACAGAGATACGGTCAGGTAGTTTATGACAAAAGGAGCAGAGCGAACACAAGGGAGAAAGGAAAACGTCTGTCCAACAAATGGTGTTGGGGAAACTGGACAGTCACCTTCAAAAGAATGAAACTAGATCACTCTCTAGAATCATAGACACACACAAACCCAAAGGGATTAGAGACTTTGATGTAAGACCTGAAATATAGAAGAAAAACATAAACAATGTATTCCTTGACATTAGCCTTAGAGATATCTTTGGATACTGACTTCAATGGCAAGGAAAATAAAAAAACCGATGGGACTACATCAAACTAAGAAGCTTCTGCACAGCAAAAGAAAAGATAAAAATGAAAAATATATCCTATTAAAGACATCTGCACATATGCCCAACAAAGGGTTAATATTGAAGCTACATAAAGAACTCAAACTCAACAAAACAACCAATTAAAAAATGAGTAGAGGCTCTGAATACACACTTCTCCAAAGATATGCAGATGGACAACAGACATAATGAGATGTTCATCATCCCGTGAGGAAAATGCAAAATAATGAGATTATCACCTCACACTTGTGAGAATTGCTATTATCCAAAAGTCAAGAAACAAATGTAGAGCATATTAGGCTTTAGTAAAATAAGTCAGATAAAGGCAAGCACCAGATGATTTCACTCATATGAGAAACCAAACAGGAAATGAACTAAATAAAACAGAAATAAACTTTTGCACTGATCAGATTGAGTTTCCAAAAAGGGATGGGGAAGGTGGAAGGGCAAGTCAAGTAAAAGAATCAGTTATCTGAAGGATAGAACTGGAATTTTAGTGATGATCTGATTGAAGTATATACAGATATTGATATATAATGATGCATACTTGAAACTTAAGTTATAATGCAATGTTACGTCAATAAAAACTTAAGAAATACCAGAAACTTTGGTATGCCTTGGTGGCGTACTGGTTAGGTGAATCACCTCTGAAGGACACAAGCCACATAACTCTGGTTTTGAGTTCTGGGTCTGGGGACAAAGAACCAGTGTAAACAACTAAATGGAAATAAAATTAAAAGGCTTTCCCCCTCTCTCTTCCTGCCAGCCTGCCTACTTGCCCTCATTTCTGCCTGCACCTTTCCTTTAAAAACTAGAACAACAAGATTCCATTTTACTTTGATCACCAGAATAAGCAAACTTTTGCTTTATCTTTGCACAAATAAGGATACTCTGGAGTGGTTATTTTGTTGGCTTAAAGACTTAATCATATCCCAGTTGACAAGTCATTGCCTAGCCCATAACTTCCATCCAAAGAAATGAAAGTGATCTCTATGTAAAAATTTAAAAAGCAATGACTCTGAACTGTTGTAAATAATGTACATATGAACACATATACTTACATATTATACTTGTATATGAATTTAGTATAGAATATATATACACACATACATATCTATATATATGTGTATATATACTTGGATACATTTATATATACATACCGGTATATATACCTGTGTTTATATTTATATATACATATACCTCTGTGTGTGTATATAATGCATCTATACATATAGATGCATATATACAAGTATATGTATATACATATTGTGTACTTAATTCATATATATATTCAATATACTGTGTAACATATATGCCTTTAATATATATAATATATACATACCTATGTTTATATATATATTCTGTACTATCTATTCATTTATTCATAAATCCTCTTAAATACTTTATTTGCTAAATATATCTCAATGCATATTTCTAACTCATGCTTCTTTATTAATGTTTATTCATTATTCATCAGTTTTCTTAAGTCTCTACTATGCTGTATGTTAATAGGTGCATAGTTATATGAACAGATGCACAGAACTGTTAGTACACGTATACAAGTTGATACACATGTAAACGCATGCACTAGGATATGTATATGACAATTTATGTGTCATGAGATACGCTACTGAAGATACGAAATGAATAGAAAAGATGTTAGAGTTAAATAGAAACCCTACTTTATAAAAAGCTCAGTAACCAGACAGTATGATTGAATGTCACATAAGCTTTAGTTGGAAACGAAGAGAATTACTGATAAATCTAGAAATATGGAGCTCTTATTCACTTGTTACCACTCATACGACAAAGGTGAATAAAGGATTTACAACTCTATAGCATAAAAATAATGAAGGTCATGAAAAGAGGGCAAATATAATACTCCACATTATGTACAGACTGATTTATAGGGTAACACACTGTTCTGGAGTTATTCATGGTCTAGCAGAGGAAAAAGATGCCAAAATAACTAAAGAGATGGCTTGGTCAGGGCACTAGGACTCTAGAAAGGATAACCCCGAGTAGGAATTCAGAAACCCTTTCTCAAAGGTTGACACTCGCCTAAGGGTTAAGGGGCGGGCAGCTGAGCACTCTCTACATTCCAGAAGGAACAGGGGCTTAGCAACACAGTGGCATTTTAGGAGAAACGTAAGACTCCAAAAGCTAGAATTTGGAGCAAAGACATGACTAGGAGGACTGGGCCTAGAAGGCTTTGCAATAATTTGGCCTCTAGGTCCCTGTTTTGCAACTTTTTTTTTTGTCCTTGCACACAAAGAAAATAATATTTGAACAGTGCAGTGAGTTAAAGTGGAAAGGATTTGGGGGCTCCTATCAGGTTGAATGAACAAATCCTTTAATTTTAAATCATTTAATACAAAAACCAAATACTATTCTAGTCAATATTAAACTTCCACAAAAAATACTCTTTAAGTATAGTGTGAAACAAACTTATTCCCATGAACAAAACTTGAGAACTTTTCAGTGTGACAGTGAGGGTAAAATACATGTGCAAGTAGACATGGAATCATTCTAGGTGTGCTCTTCTGCGATCTGCTCCTTGCACTCATCTTCAGTCTCATCCACAGACACACAGACGTGCTTTCCTGGCTGTACAGTATTCTATCAAATGGCTGCACCACAATTTGTCCCTTCCACTGTTAACAGACTAGTGTCAGTCTCAGTTTTTATTTACAAATAATGCTGTCAAATCTTCCGCCATGAAAGAGTTTCTTTAAGGTATAGGCTTAGAGCAGAATCACTGGGGCAGAGAACATGCTCCTCAGACACTAGTAAGTACACAAAATCTCCTGAAGATCTTACTAGAATGGCAGCTCTGATTCGGTAGGCCTGTGCAGGGTCAGAGGCTGCAGTTCTAACCATACGTCCGGGGGTATTAGTGTTGCTGGTCCACAGCCCACATGTGAGTTCATATGGGTTCTACACATGTGTTAGGAGACGGTACTTATGGGACTAACAGTTCCTGTTACGTCACACACTCACCAACACTCAGCATTTAAATTAAACTCAATCCAATGCAATGGATGCATACTGGTATCTTGTTTTATTTTGCATTTCTGTGACTACAAATCATGAACCTTTTTTTGTTTCTTTTTAAGGAAAGTTACAGGTAAGAATGAAGTTGAGCAGAGGCAGGCAGGCAGGAAGAGAGTGGAGGATTTAGCACTTTATTTAATTCCGTTGTTCATCCTGGGACACGAACCTGGGACCTGGGGGCATATCCGGACTGCGCCCAACCCCTACTCCACCAGGGCACGCCATGTGGAACTTGTTAATATACTTGCTGGCTGCTCATATTTTCTCTTTTATGAAACACCTGTTCAAATCTTCTCCCTCATTTTTCCATTGATTTTTTTTCTCTCTCATTCTTTTCAGCATTTTTTTAATCCATTCTGGATACTAATCTTTTATTGACTTTGTGTTATAAACATATCAGCTCAGGCTCGTCTTTTCACCCACTTTGTGAAGTTTTTTAGCAAACTAAAGTTCATAACTTTGATATCATTGGGACTTTGAACTCAGATAACTGTCTATAACATTTGGAAACTTTTTGATAGGTTGTGCAATAATTTCTAATCACATTTTAAATATTTTTCTGTTTAGAGTATGGCCAGTAACCATCAATAAAAATCAACTTTATGTACGTAGGTGATAAAAAGTTAAAAGATTTTAACAACCAGCATCTGATATTATATTTAAAATAAACAATAGTTCTTCCTTTTCTTTCATTGTCCCAAACAGTGCTAAAATGCAGTACAATAATGCCAGCAGATTTCAGGGCCAGTTTTTTCAACGTAATAATGTAACTAACTTCCAGAAAACACATGCACTGCGGGAGCGGTCACCGTGTAACCAAGTGAAGGGCACATCAGGGAGCTCCCGGCAAAAGAATCAAATATGCATGAAGGCAGAGCTTCGGGCTACTGCATGCAGCTGAGCCTCCCACCCAGTTCTTCCCGCCACACCCACCCTTCCCAACCAGCCTTACCTTGGGTTGAACTTCGGGGGTACTCAACCACGGTGTCCTTGGATTTCCCTGGGCACCTCGTCCTTGTCCGCCACGGGCAGTAGAGCTCACGGCGTGGAGAGGAGAAGGGAAAGAACGACGAACTCAGTCTATTCAAAGAGCCACAGGAAGGCTGACTTACAGTGCAGCCCACAGGCCCATGGTTACTGCTGGAGCACTTTCTGCCACACCTGCAGCCTCTTTGCAGTCTCTGTGAAACAGGCTGGGAAGCTCTCTGTCCCAGGAAAGAAGGAACCTTGGAAGGCTTTACGGCAGGAGAAGACAGAGCGCGGGAGGCAGTGGATGGATTTGAAGTCATTCTCAACTCTGGTTGTAGTATCAGATCTTCCCAGTTTGCGCTACTATGATACTGGCAGCTGGGGCCCCACTCCCAGAGCAGCTGTGAAACAGCTGTAAAGTTCTCCAGGTGATTTAAATGTGCAGCTGGTAATGAGAATCACTAGGCGAGTATGCCGGGGGGCAGCGACATCAGTGAGACATGGAGAAGCAGAGGTACTGGTGTGTGCCAGTGTTTCTAACTTAAAGTGTGGTCCTGTGGATTTTTAACAGACAGATTCCTGGGCCCCGTCTATATCACTGGAATTTCTGGGAGTGGGATCCAGTGATTTGCATTAAAAAAAAAAAAACAAAAAAAACTTTCCAGGTAATTCTTAGAACACTAAATCTTGAGAAGTGACATGCTGGAGGTAGAACCTATTCCATCATGACCTGGAAGCATGACTGTACAAAATATAAAAATAAAAAGTTTAAGAATTCACCAGGCAGTCTTTCTGCTTGCTCAGTGGGATGCTGCCTGACACATGCATCATTTAAAAAAGCCAAACAGAGCTCTTTTTAAAAATATCCTCAGAGGTGTACCCTGGTGGAGAAGTGGATCAGTCAGCTGCCTTCAGCTGAGAGCACAGGCCACATATCCTAGGACCTGGTTTCAAGATGCTTTAGATCACTGAAATAAGTAGAAGATCATACTAGAAATAGATAATAGTTAAAGAAGAGAAAAAAACTGAAAGGGAAAATGGAAAATTTTCAAATAAAAGGCTGCTTTAAAATTTTTTAGACTGTCAACAGTGAAAATCAGCAGGGTTTATTGAACATAACCCATGTAACTTCTGAATTAGTACTTTATAAATTATTTATTAATGGATGCTTAATTATTCGTGAATAATGAAAATGAATAAGATGATTATTCTTATCAAGTCCACACCTTGAACTTCAAGTCACATTAAATTCTTGCAACTTCTTGTTAGTTTTTGTTAAATTATCCTTTTGCTACTAATTATAACATCGAGATGGAGGAGAGAATTATTCATATCAAATGCATAATTCAGAAATACAAATGTAACTCTGGACTGCACCTGCAAGATAATGAAAATTATTGTCATGAAACTATCAAATTGATCAAAAAGGACAAGATCCCTGGAATGTCAGCTCTGTTGGAGAATGACACTGGAAAGTGACCAATCCTTTTGATAGCCTGAGATTATTTGTAGCAAAACATCATGTGCTTCAAATTAAGAGTAATGATTTTTCCATTGGTTAAATGTTGTAGAAACTCTAGTATTTCATTTAATGCCAAGTCTTTCAAATAGAGTGAGTAAGCATAACTTAAAAAAAAAAAAAAAGGAAAGGTTCAGGCAGGAATGAAGGTGAGCAGAGACAGGCAGGAGGAAGGAGGGGGAAGAAGCATTCTAGTTTTTCTATTTAGTTGTTCATCTTGGTGTTCCCTAGGCCCTAGGACTCTAACCTGGGCCCTTAGGATGTATGTGGCATGCACCCAACGGCTACTCCACCAGAGAACGCCAGGATATCTTTTTCACTCTGATGTTTTAACATCTGAGGCATTGCTGACTCTAGATAGACTGCCCCTCCCAGGGCTAGCCAATTCCTAGAGATTATAAAGGACTCACCTGTAAGCAAGTCTTCACATGCAAACTAACCAATCCAGTGCCCACCCACCCAGAGACACCTCTTGCAGGGTCTTAGATGCAGAGCCACTATTCACCTGCCCTCATCATCCCAGAACCCAAAATAGGTCCCACTGAAAAGGCCTCATGTGAATGTCCACCACTTGTCACAAGGATGGAAGAGGAAAGTTTCCTTCAGCTTCTCCAACTGTGTCACCCCGCCCAGCACAGCCTCAGTTCCCCTGGCTGAGAACTAAATACAGGTGCTTCTAAAAGTTAGAACAGAGGGAACCACTACCCAGCCCAGAGCTCAGATTATGAAAATCCAGACCCAGATCTGCCATCACAGGCTGGAGTACCAGGTCGCAGGCAACTAGGGACAGTCCCAGAGCCCACGAACATTTTTCAGACTAGCTAACCAGAAACCTGTTGACCCTGCCTTTCCTGTTCCTTCTTGCATAAACCACAAAAAAAAAAAAAGGCTCCTGTCCATGTCCCTCTTTCTGTCTTGCCTCCTGACCAACCCCAGTCCCATATGACCCTAGCGGGCACCCTCTATCCCAACATACACACCCACACACTTGGGAGCTATTAGTCACAAACTATTTTAGTTTAACTGACTTTTCCAACGTCCCCATCTCCAACCCAGGTCCATGGCTTGTATGGTCTGCACCTGAGCAACCTAACAACAGGGGGCGCTACAAACTATCTTTAAATGGCAGCCATTTCCTGACCTTTTGCCCTCACTATGCCATAAAACTTACATTTTAAACACAGAAAGAAACTGCAGAAACTGGTTTTTACATTCTAAATTCAAGGGACAGTATTTGATGACTTCCATTACCTGCTTGACAACCATTCTTCAGAATTATCTTTGACCTTTGTTGGTATTTATGAGTGTCCACTAGCTTCTTCATTAAAAGGCTGTGAAACAGCACTGGCCCACCAAAAGATGCATATATGCAATCACTAGTCCTGGGGCAGGGAAGGTGAGTAAAGAGTAAGCAATTGGGATTGAACAAAGACAAGTCACTGATGACACAGCAGTGGCTAGAAGTTCTTAAAAACAAGCAAACCAGTATGGAGACCGGCATTTTGTCTCCTGTTCAAGCATGCTCTTCACTATATTGACAACTGTACGATATTACAGAAGACAATGGAAAATAGCAGAAAGCATTTTGAAATTTGGTCCTTGAATGATCAGACCGATAACAGGCCATCAGATAAATGGTAATCACGCAGAACAGAGAACTCAAATGGAATTTGTAGAGCGGAGTCAATACACTGTTTTCAAGCAAGAAACATATTTAGTTCAATTAGGTCTGGCAGGGCAAATGCCATTCCAACCAACAGCTCTTGTGGGTTTTGTTGAACTTACAGAAGAAAATAAGAAAGTTAATAGGACTATTTCATTTTTTTTATATCTGTTGGAACAAGTGTGCTAGTTTCAGTGACTGAGCGTTTTTCTATATGCTTGTTGGTCTATTTTTTGAGGGACCTCTTGAAGTCTTTGGACTATTCCTGTGTTTGATATTTATATTTGTATATCCACTCTCTGCCTTGCAATTTTACTTTGTATTTTTACAAAAAGTTTCAAATTTCTGAATTTTAATACAGCCCACTTTATCAATAATATCATTCATGGCTAGTGATTTTTTTTCTCTCCTATTTAAACAACCATAGCCTTCTCCCAGTAAGAAAAAACTTTCTATCAATTTTTTTCCTAGAAGATATTTTTGTCATTTTACATTTGGACTTATAATTCATCTAGAATTGAGTTTTGGGTATTATGTGAGGGAGAGGTCAATATTTTTTTTCCGTATGGATATTCATTTGCCTAAATATTGTTTATTGAAAGAAGCATCTCTTCCTGTCCCAATACTCTGCAATGCCACATATATACATATATATATATATATATATATATATATATGAGAGCAAGAGGTAGAGATATTATAGATGCAATGTTGTTTTATTTCAAGAAATTTTTCTCTTTTGATATGTTTATATGCGGCTTGAAATCTCTTTAGATTCACCCTCTTCTTGGGCCCCTAAATGAATTTAATACAAGAACTTTTTTGAGGGGTGAAATTATATTCAATAATCAAGCAGAGAATGTCTTCAGAGACTATTAATTAGCCTTCAAGCAAAATACAGATTCCAGTTTCCGTATGGACCAAAAATTTGCTCTAGCTCTTATTCCATCCCTTCTTGTTTCTGCAGATTGTAGGTACAAAGAACTCGGGACCAACAGATACAGAAACAGAAAACCATGGGAACTAGTCTAAGGGATTTCGAAATGTGGTGCTAGGATGACCATACATGTCCTAATCTGTCCTCTGTGTCCAAAACTGTCCTAAAGGCCCAAATTGTTTGTATTTTTAATCACAGCTGCGTTGCCGCTCTCTTTCTCCTTTGACCTTTCAATGGCATGTCGTCTCTCCCAAGAAGGCTGGACTAAATCGGTGGTCACAGAATCTAACCAGATACTTAGTGATTCCCCTAGTGAGTAAATGGGGAGGCACCCCCAGGCCCACCATCTCCACCCTGAACTTCTGAGGATAAAGAACTAAGCAGCTCAAAAAAAATGAAAAGGTAGCTTCCAGGAGGCAAAGGGCGAGCAAACATTTAACCTGACTCCAATTCTCAGAGGTCCTGGGGCTCTTGCACTTTCTACCTCTCCAAATCCACCCAAACGCAAAAATTGCAATATTAGGAAGAGCCAACTCACATGTCAGAACTAAACAGGGAAATTAAGCCAAATTAAGCTATTCTCACCTGGCTGGTTCAAGTCAGGTCATTCTTTTTCAACTGAATCTCTGAAGATCCAAAAGTCATTTCCCAAAAGACACAGATTCAGTTGAATCTTTGATACAAACACAAGCAGAGAGCAGGAGGACTTTCGGAAGTGTCCCTAGTGCACAAATTCAGACGCTCTCAGCGGCCCACAGAGTAGATGAGCAGCAGAGCAGAGCCCTGCAATTTGGATAACACCGTCTAAGTCGAAGTTCATAGCCTGGGAACCAGGCAGAGCAACACTAAGAGGACAGAGCGTTGTGGGTAAATCCAGGCTAAAGGTCTGTGAAAATAGCTTGGCTAGTCTTCCCTGCATCCGTGTCACAGAGCTGGAGTGCAGAGAGCAGTGGGGAGGTCCAGCCCTATGTGTGTTGAGGGCAGAGAAGCCAGAGGAAGGGGACGGAGGAGGACAGGGACTTGAAGATCCCTCTTCTTCCAGCCCCACCCCGCCACTCCTAGTAAATGCTTCTGTGCAAACAGACCTGCCAGGAGTGTGAACAAAGTTTCCCTCTAACTAGGTACCATGACAAACAACCGTTCATATATTCAGTGGCTGCACCTGGGCAAGATTAAAAGTACCAGTGTCCACGCAGCTCCTCCTGTGGTTTGGACTTTGTAGATCTGGGATGAAGTCCCAGCATAAGCAACTTTAAAAAGTTGCTCAAATGACTCATGATGTGAAGTCAGGATGGAGCATCCTTGAATTCATTTTAAAATACCTTAAAATGACAGTCATCTGACTATGGCTGGAGGAAAACAATCTCCGAGAATGTGGGTCTAAACCACTGGGGAAGGCTTTTCATCAGTGATCAGATTCACAATGAGTTGACTGAAGGAAAATTGAAAGATTATGGCACAAGAGGGTAAATCGTTCCTAGATGCTAACTTATTTTTAAAGTTCACATGAAATAGTATCTGTTAACCTGTTTAAAGTTGTTTACTCTCGTTATTTTTAAAAGAAGGTATGACACGAGGTGAGAGAACAACTAATCTCTTATCACCATTCAACTCAGATTTTTTTTTAAGGAAAGGTACAGACAGGAATGAATGTAAGTAAGCAAACAGGAAGGAAGGAAGTGAGAAGAGGAGAGCTTTCTTTATATCGTTTTTTCATTTAGTTGTTCAGCTTTGTTGTTCCCCCAGCCCTGGGTCTTGAACCCTAGACCTTGGGATGTATGCGGCACAGCTCTGAGGTGTACTAAACCGCTAGGTCACCAGGGCGCACCCTCAGGTTTTTTTGTTTTTTTTTAAGGAAAGATCTAGGCAAGAGTCAAGGCAAGTAGGCAGGCAGGAAGAGAGAGGAAGAAGCAACATTTGTTTTATTTTTATTTAGTTGTTCACACTGATTGCTTCCCCCTAGCTGCTCCCCGGCCCGAGACCCTGGACTCAAACTCAGGGGTACGTGGCCTGTGCCCCTTCAGAGGTGATTGACCTGGCTGCTGCTCCACTAGGATGCGTCTCACTCAGATTTCAACACCACAGCACACAGGTTAGGAGGTGGTGGAATGAACCCAAGTTTTGAAAGCAGGAAGAAAGGGATGCAAATCTGTGCTACCAGTAATTAGCTGGGGCCCATGGGAAGATATCTCCACCTCTCTGAGCCCCGAAGATGGGAATGAAAATACCTGAGAAGGTATCTGAGGAGGCTTGCAAGAATAAAATGAACAGCATAGTTAAAGCATCTTTGTTGGACTCGTGACACTGGAAGTCGTGGTAAGATACCCAAGATAAGGTGAAGAAGTTCAGGGAGGGTAGGAAAAAGGCATCAGTCACGGCCCCGCCTGGGCTTAGCTGGGACAACTGCTGAATCTTTGGCACGGGAGGCATCGTGGCTGCTTGGGAGCAGGCATGCTTTCGGATGCTCTCCTATCCCTGTGGCTCAAATTCTTTCCATCTCTTTCCTTGATTGGGGAGTCATGGACCCAACCTTGCTTCATTTTGAAGGCTGATTCGCTCACTTGTCTAGGGCGCCGTCTTCAGCAGACCACTGGGAGAGCTGCTGCCTGAGCAGAGGGAGGACCGGCGGCAGTGGAAGCAAGCACGGTCAGGAAGCCTTCTAGAGGAAGTTCTGAAACGTGGGGCCCTCTGGTCCAGCGTGGGGTGGCCTCTCTGGCTCCATGCTGGGCATCCCAAGCCACGGGCAATGGTTACAGAGCAGCATGAAAACCATTCGACGTTTCTCAGATTGTGTGGCTATGACTCAAAGACCCCACTAGAGGGCAGGGAACTAATTTAAGATGGATTTTTTTTTTTTTTAACTGATGAATAAACTGGATTACAATTATTGGAATAATAAGTAACACTAATTAAACACTTTCTAAGACTAGGTACATCTCCAAGTACTGACCTAAATACTGGCTCCCTTGAACCCAGGTCTCAAACTTGGGCCTGTAGGCTTTACATGGCTTGTGCCTTAGCCACCTGGGCCACAGTGCTGTGCTCCCTCCAACTATTTTTTTTAAGAGAGGAAGGAAGAAAGGGAGGAAGGGTGGGAACAAGCACGTATAAAAGTTATTTTTGTTGCCCCCCCACCTCCAATCTCAAACCCCAGGTCCTTGAGTTTCATATGGTCCACACACACCCCCAGCCCCAGACTTAGCACCTGAGCCACCAGGGCTTACCTGAACACTTTTTAAATAAACAATATGCATATTGAACTTGTAGTTTCTTCACCTAATTTGTATCATAAATTATAATTACACAATTGTTAACCGAATTCCATTTGTGTCCCCACCACTGGGACTGGAAGGTCCATGAGGCTAATGTCTGTTAAATTTTCTGTTCTATACTGATTAGTGAGTCTGAAATATGGTAGTGGTTGAATAAGTGCTTGCTGAATGAATGAATGTTGGCTGATTGGAAAGTTGGCTTCAAAACCAAAAGGTGGGCCCTATTATTACAGGACATTGTGTCTTGTCATTAATAAAATTGTTTGAAAATTCTGTGCCATCTTTTTTTATATTTAAATTAAGTATTAAGTTTTGTTCCACAGTCTTCTGTCAATAGCTTTTATATATTTTACTTTGGGGGAAAAAAAACACTTTCTTTTCTAGAGCATGAGCGACACTGTCAAACTAAAATCAATAGGATCCCCCTGTAGAAGAACTTGTGCTGCTAACTTATCTGATCAGAGGTTTAGTCATTGTCTGGACTAATTTGTGAATGTGCATTTAGAAGTTTCTTATAGTGCTGACCTCATGCCAGGCACTGTTCTAAGAACTTTGCATCCTTACGAATGGGGAAACAGGGACAGAATGATTAAGAAACAATTTCACAACTAGTAAATGGTAGAGCCAGGATTCAAACCAACAGACGACACGCACATAATCACTCACCTGCCTCCAAAATTTACTGAATGGTTTCATACAATGATGGCATTAAGTCCTCATTGCAGAGGTAATAATCTGAGAGACCACAGCTAAACACATCTGGGAGAACTTTAGTGTGTCTTTCACAATGGACTTTCAATCTATATGAAATCACAATGTTGGAAAAGAGGTCCACAGGTGTCCTTGCCTCTCAAAATTTCAAAATAGCCAGGAAGTTATGTTTTCCATAGATGATGGAAAATCAACCACTATAATCCCCTTTCCAGAGACTTGAACACATCAGCCTACTAATATGTAGAGGCCAACCAATTGCAGGCAGAGCTCTTAGCAGATCAACAACAAAATCAAGCATACCAGGCAGAATTATTTTAGTGTTATCAAAATGCAATGTGTTTTCAATCAAGGAAGTTTTACAGTGAAAGCAACATACAAAAATCATAGGACTGGACAATTCTACTTGTAGGTAGATTATTCAAGAGAATTCAAAACAGGTACTCAAACATTTGTACACAAATATTCATAGCAGCACCATTCACAATAGTGTTATTCACAATAGCCAAAGTGTCCATCCAGAGATGAATGGATAAACAGAAGGTGATACAGTCATACAATGGAGCACTGTTCACGCATAGAAGGAATGAAGTCCTCATACATACTGACAAGGTTGACCATAGATGAACCTTGAAAACATGCTGAGTGAAAAAAGCCAGACACAAAAGGTCACAGGTTACATACTTCCATTTATATGAAGTGTCCAGAGGAGGCCAGTCTGTAGCAAAAGTCGATTTGTGTTAGGGAGGGACTGAGGACACAGAAGAAAGGAGATTGATTTCCTAATGGGTTTCTGTTTGGGGTGATGAAATGTTTTGAAACTAGACAGCAGTGGTGGTCACACAAGGTGGTGACTGTTAAATGTCACAGAATTGTTCACTTCAAAATGGTTAGGAAGGGAAATTTCACCTGAGTTTTACCTCAATTTAAAAATAAAACAAAATTTTTAAAAATTTACCTCTACTTGAAGACTGTAAGATATTCCATTATTTTTGTACCATAAGTTCAACTTTCAAAGACTTCTAAATCCCTTGCTAAAACTGTGACAGAGCATCAAAACCCTCTCACTTGTTTCAATTGCTCTTTGTATTTACTAAAAAAGATCACAGAGTTCAAATAACTTGGAGATATATATTCAACCTGATACATCACAACAGTGTGATGAATTTTGTTCCAAGGGTCTATGAAGTAATGGGTGCAAAAGACATTTGGGGTGAGATTTATGTAGCAATGGATGACTTAATGAGCAATAAAAATTTTGGGAGGTAAAAGAGAATTTGCATCATAAATTTTAAAAAGTCCATTTTCTTGAGTCTTGCATTGCTTGGTCGTGTAGGAACGAGGATTGGTGATGACATAGATTGCTTTGCTCAACATCCATCTCAATCCTCTTATCTTTCAAACACTGGGAATGACATTTCTGGCATGCGTGGATAGCTTAGCGGTTAAGTCCGTGGACTCCAGCCAATGTTACATCCCAAGGAACCTGGGACAGGACATGGAGGCCTGCTCACCTTTATTCTAGCCTGCACCTTTCCTTGTAGCTAGGATTCTGGATATGCCTGAGTCTCCCCTGCACAGATGCACTCTGATGAGGTTTTACGGGCAGAGCGGCAGGATGCATGCATCTATTTTGCAGGTGTGGCTCATGGAAGAAGTGGTGTGAAGTTGTCCTGGCTGCTTCCTAATTTAGTTGGTGATTTGAGAAACAGTGATAACACATAGGCAAGATTGCTCCAGTTACATAATACTATGTAATGAACCACCCCAAACCTCATGCATGAAAACAATGATTATTTCTTATGTGTGTGCATTGACTGGGCTCGAGTGGCAGTTCTTCCCTGGGAGTCTCTGATGAAGTTACACTTAGCTGTCACTGGGCCACAATTATCTGAAGGTTTGACTGGACTGGATGTGAAGGGACTCATTCACATGGCTGGCAGTTGATGCTGACTGTCAGCTGGTAGTTAACCTGGACTGTTGACTGAGGCGCCTACACGCAGCCTTGTTGCTCAGGAGCAAGTATTCCAAAAAGCAGAAAGCAGAAGCAGCCAGAAGCTTCAGGTAAAGGTTGTGCCAGGAAATTTCCATCATGGTCAGCTGGTCAAATCACATCACACAGCCGATCCAGATTCAAGACGGTGAAGATTCACCTCTCCTGAAGGATTGGCCAACTCACCGCAAAAATGCATACGGGATGGAAGATACTGTTTATGCTATGCTTGGAAAATAAGATCTGCTACAATGGTAGAGCCTGGGAGGCTAAAATTGCTCTTTCTGCCTTTCTAATTAGGTCGTTAGGACGTAATTCCCCAGGTGAAATCTCCTTCTATTACAGTTAACCAGAGTGAGGTCTGTAGACCTTAACTGGGTTTTGATGAACGCTGGAGACCAAGACCTCACTCTCCCCAAGTAAATGATATTTCAGCTACCATTCTGTATTTAATTGGAATATAGCAATGGCATTCCAAAGAAGTATCTTGAATAAGAAAGACCTGGTTTGGATTAAGGCACTTATCAGGACATCACTTACCCATTCTGAGACTCAAGTCCACCATCTAGAAAACGGGGATGATGGGAGGTAACGCCGGATGAAGTTTGTTTTGGTTGTTTACTCAGCTTTTGATACCACCCCTCCCTTTGAAATTGCTCAGTCTGCAGGCATAGGGAAGTAAAATAGTAGGCCAAAAAGCACATAGCAAAGAGTACGAGAACAGAATACAAACCCATATAGTCTGGTCCACTGCTTAGTTCATACAAGATAGCTAAGAGAGAAGAGATTGCTGCAAAGGGTGAGGATGCCATGAAGATAGGTCTAGAGATGAAGGTAATAAGAGTATTTTAGGAATCAGCGGGTTCAGAACATACCAAAACTCCAAGGAGGAAAAGGTATTGGAGGCATTCAAGAATTGAGAGAAAGCTAACATAGCAGGAGAACTTTCTCCTATTCACAGGATGCCACATCTAGAAAAAGATACTATTTGTCTGAGTCACTGGAGTAAACGGAAGAGGTGTTTGTGGCTGGAGGCAACTGACTGCCATCTTGGGTCTCCATTTTGGATACATCTGCAACCTTCTTGTAGGGAATCTGGTCTAGAACGAAGAGAACAAGAAGAAAGTTGACCCAAGAAACTGGATACACAACCTTAGGGGCCATGAGAAGAATAAAATGCTAGTCTGACTGCATTGGGGTTTTAATCAGGGGAGGACATGAGTCAATTTGTTCCATGTTTCAGGAGAACACTGAGAGAACAGATGGGGATGGGGACAGGTATGGAAGTGGGAGGCCTGTTAGGTGGTCATTGCAATGGCCCTGGAGAAAGAGATGCTGACTGAGACAAAGGTGGTAGTGGCAGAAATGCAGGCAAGTGTCTGGGTTTAGGATATATTTTAGAGCTAGAATCACTGGGACCTAGAAATGGAGTCTGTGTAAAAGATGAAGGAAAAAAGATAATAATGTTGTCTCTCATACCATGCTCTCAAGAGGAAAAACATTTGATTATATACAAATTCCTCAAATTTAAAAGACTTGGCATGACCTGGTGTCTCAGGTGTTAAGCCCATGTCTGAGGTGCAATCAGTTCATATATAGCCCCAAAACCCAGATTCAAAGCCCAGGACTGGGGAGAACAACTAAAATGAACAACTATATATATAAAATGCTTCTTCCTCCTCTCTCGCCTGTAAGCTGCCTGCCTGCCTTCCTCTAAAAAATAAACTTAGCATATGGTCTGGCAATTCCTCTCCTAATTACATATTCAGAAGAATGGAAAAGATTCAGATAAATATTGTACATTCATGTTCCTAGCAGCATTGTTCATAAGAGTCAAAAGATAGAAACAGGTCAAATGTCCATTGTTAGTAGATGAATAAATGAACAAAATGTGCTATATATAACAAAGAATATTATTCAGCCATGAAAAGGGAATGAAGGACTGATACAATGATAAACCTTGAAAATGCCATATTAAATGAGCCAGTCACAAAATGAAAAATATAATGCTAAAGTACCAAAACCAGGTAAATTCACTGAGATAGAAAGTGAAATAGCAGGTGGAAGTGACTGGGAGAGCTGAGGGAGAGAAGGAGAGTTACTGTGTATAGGGTATAGCGTTTCTATTTGACTTGATCAGGGTTAGGGTCATGGATAGTGGTGATGGCTACACAATGTTGGGAATCTACTTAATGTACCTAAATTATACTTTAAGATAGTAAACTGGTAAATCCTTGTTATGCACACTTTTCTGCAATGAAAAAAATTCTTGTGTACATAGAGTGATTAGTATATAACTGACCCATTGCAGTTTGGGCTCAGTGAATGTAAGCATTGTTTTCATGTCTGCCCATGCCCTCCTTCCGCTGAAAGGAAACTCTTTATGACTAAGAACTTTAAACTTAGGAGTTTATTTACCCTGGAGCAGTCCTCAATACCCTGAGTCCTTTCCCCGGCACCCCTGACTCTTCTGTGGACACTATTGTTCCCTACATGGGACCCCAAGTCACAGTCCACTGCACAGGATGCAACCTCTCCCCGCTGCAGTGACCGGGGGAAACACGGCCCTGGGAGGCCTTCCTTCTCCTTCCCTTTGGTTTCCTAAGGCTATACCACTAGGCTGTGTTGGGGGTGGGGTTAATCTCAGAGTGCAACTATGATAGAGAGGAATGAAGACAAAGATCAAACTCATGTTTTCCCTAGAGCTTCCAGAAGGAAGAACTCAAAACTTAAGTCCTTCACAAAGACAGGTTCCACTACTGTCCCAGCCTTCTATATACTTGACTCTCATGGCCTTTAGTTCTCAAACCATTTCCTCTAACATCTTCCTTCTTAAGTCTCCAAAACTCCACCCACCAATAGCTGACTTCAGGTTACCCTGCTCCATTCTGAGTGGTTCTCTCTGAGCAGTGCTCTGATGACAAGTGATACCTCTTGCCACCCAAGTCTCCTAGAGTGACTGGGTCCCTTGGATGAGAGCAGACTGGGAGCTTCTATCTCTGATTCTCTTTATTATACCTCCAACAGGAGATGCAGGGTTTGTGGTTCCTTTAATTAGTCAACCTATTAGATTAAGCACAGGCTTATCTCTTAACCACAGGCTTTAATTTTCAGGTTCAGTACAGTTTAAATACGTATTTAAAAAAAGACAGTATTTCCTCAAATAACAGGGCATCTCATCCCTACTTCTATGTTTCGAACCCTTAGCAATCTTGTAGCTCATTTCTTGCTCCCTGGAGCGTCTTCCTGAATGAAAACAGACGCCATTCAGTGGTGGCCATCATGGTTTCAGAAAGGGGTCCAGACTCAATCGTATTTTTCAGTTATTTCTGAAGACTCTCTAGGGCAGGATCTAGTTGCCAAATTGCTTACACTATTATTACTGTTATCACAAAACGTGGGGAAAGGAAAATGTATTCTGTAAATGGTGTTGTGGCAATTGGGTAATTAGTTGGTGGATTAAAAAAATAGCTAGACCCTTGCCTTATGCCTAAAACCTAATACTAAAATCAACTCCAACTGGATTGAAGATTTGGATGTTAAAAGAGATGGAGGAAACATAGGACTAAAAGAAAGAACTTAAGTTTCAAAATAGAATGCAGTCAGTAGCTGTTAGCCTCTCCTACTTCCCACTAAATATCTACACAGATATCACACAGAAAAAGACAACTCTTGATACTAACAGGCAAACACTGAGAAGTAAATGCCACAATAGAGTAGAAATGGAGTCCAAGTTTATGGCAGGTACAGTTGGACCAGAATGGAAGAGCCCCTCTTACCTTCAACTCATTATAGAGATGCGCCCTGGTTAAAAAACAAACAAACAAACAAAAAAAAACGGAGGGAGGCAGGATGAACAGACGGTGCTATCTCCCATAACTTGTCTCTTAGCCAGAAATCCAGGTACTCAAAACTGGACAGATGGCTCTCTAGAGTGGCAGAGACCTTTAGAACTATACCAATCGGTGTGCCCACTGGTGATTTTGTGGTTAAGTCTACCACCTCTGGTCTAGACAATTCACATACATGCCAAAGGATGCTCATGAACTGGGGTCAGAGGGAACAACCATTAAAAAAAGTGCTTCTTCTTCCTCTCTTCCTACCTGCCTGCCTGCCTGTTCACCTTCATTCCTGCCTGTACATTTCTTTAAATAAAAAAAAAAAAGAAAGAAAAAAGAAATATAACCACTCCCAGACATAACCCAGACTAAGTGACTAATATGTAGGGGAATCACTCAAACACTGGTACTTCTTACAAAAACTTCCATGTGACAAATTCAGGTAGTGGATGATCTTACTCAGACGTGGAATATAAATAAATAAAACAAAAGAACAGACCAAAAAAATTCTTGAACACTGACAGCAGAACTGAGGTTATCAGTGGGGAAGGGGGTGACAGGCAGGAGCAAAGGGTGGTGGGGTCCAGTGGACAGCGATGGGGGACCTTTGTTCATTTGGTGGTGAGCGTGGTGTGGTGTCATTTACTGAAGAAGTGGTAAGTCTGTACAAAGGGGCTTACATGATTTTGTAAATGAAAGTTACTCAATAAATAGAACACTCAAAACTAAATAAAAACCTCCCAGGCGGTTTTAATGGGTAGCAGACTGATAACCAGTCTTCTGCATCTGTATCCCAGATGCTGCTCTGTGGGCAGGTAGAGAGATGAGGGATTCTGTCTGCCTGTTTGGGCCACCATTCACCATTAGAAACATTTCTTTCCTTCCTTGCAGTGTGGGATGACTTCCTTTACTTTTCTTCTCCTGTTACTTTTACTCACTCTCTTTCAGTTTTCAACATTATCTTCTTACTTCTGTATGCCATTGAAACATTAGTCTTCCCATGCTTTCTATCTTGAATTGGAGCTACCCCCTGGATTGAAAACTTCAGTCAATTCTAAGACTACAGAGGTGACCTGTGGGCTAAAGACTCCCATTCTTTTGAGGAAAAGGTGAGCATTTTCTCCTTCATAATCATCTTCCAGAAATGTACACCGCTCCTCCTGGAGCAATATCCAACTCAAGTCAGGATAACTGAGGAGCTCTTGATGAGGTAGGAAAAAGAGAGTGGAATGTTTGAAAAATATACCAATGCACAGAAACTGTGTTAAGAAGCAGTCTTATAGAGACTCTACCAGTCCAGATCACCTGTCCTCTCTTTCAAAAGTCTGGTCTACCTAATGATAGGCCAGACTCCAAGGGAAAGAATTGAGATGCTGGGACAAGAGAGGGAAAGGAACGAAGCAGGAGTACATAGAGGATACTTTTCTGCTTATCTAACACAGACTTGCACATTCAATGGGGAAACTGAGAAGGGAAAAGAGTTAACTTTATACTATCTCTCAAATCTATATTTGCCTGACAGTCTAATGGTGAAACATTTCCATAATAAACTGTCATGTTCTCAAGCAATGACATTGTGTTTCTAGCTCAGATCTCTTTATCTTCTAACTCCCTCCTGCTGACCCAAAGGCCACAGACAACTCAAGTTTAACATCTAAAGCAAATTCCACACAGACACATACATGGGGCCGACATAGGGAGGAGGCCATATGTATATAAAGACAGAGGTCAGGTGATGTTGGTATAAGCCCAGGAACATCACAGTGCTAAGTGAGAGACAGAACAGATTCTCACAGCTCCCAGAAGGAACCACCCTGTTGACACTTTGACCTTGGACTTCAAAGCTCCAGAACTGTGAGATAATAGGTTTCTGTTGTTTAAGACAATCCATTTGTGGTATTGATACAACAGCTTGAGCAAATGAATACATTACTGAAAGACTCATCTTCCCCTCTCTCACCCACCCCCACAATGACCGGGTCCCCATAAGTTACCTCCAAAAAGTCTCCTGAATTCAGACTCTACTCTGTTTCCAAAGGTCCTATGGGTACTGGGTAATTGGGTAAGCTGTAAAGCCCACTTTAGGAGAAGACAGAAAGGGACTGCTAACCATATGGAGTAGGACTAGGTCAAAGTGGGTAGAAAGGAAAGCCTGAAAGAATTAGAAATAGGTGGAGCCGGCACGAAGCGGTTCGGGCGCTCCTAGCTGTGGGTAAAATAAACACCACCTTACTCTGGTTGGAAAATACAGAGATCACAGAGGCTGCATCCAATGTCAAAGAGGTGGGGCGGGCTGGCTGGAAGCTGACCTTGGGGCCTGGGCTTTCTCCTGGCATATATGTTGGGGTGCAAGTGGAGACACTCACTTGGGGACGCTACTAGAGATCCGGGGAAAACATGGGGTTTCCAGGGGTTTGGCTGCAACTCACACATGCCTGGGCCCCAGCTTCTTGAGGTTGCAGACAGGGCTTCTTTTTCCAACTGCAAACCAACCCGGCAGGTTCTCTGATGAGCGTCCAGGTTCCAGGCCAAGAGGTGTGTGCGCCAAGAGGTGTGTGCAGGCAGGCACCTGGCCGCCGCCGCCCCCACCACCCCGCTTCCGCCAGCATCGCTCGGATTCTGCCAGCAGAGAGTTCACCTTAGCTCTGGGAAGTGTACTCGAAACTCCAGATCAAGCAGGGAAGGACCTGGAACTAGACGCCTCCTTGGGCTCCCAGAAGCCTCTGAGTAGCTGTACTTGCCTTTCCCTTTATTCCTTGCTCTTCCCTCACCCCATGCCCCGCCATCTCTCACGCCCCATTCTGTCCTTTCCCGTTCTCCTCCCACCTGCCTACCTTTGTCCTCACTTCTCAGTCCAATGAGCCCCTTGCCACAAACACATCTCTCTCCATTCTTTTCTTCCCCTTTGGACACCCCTTTCTTTCCTTCTCCCCAACTTTTTCTCCTACCTTGGTCTTCCCTTCATTCTGCCCTCCCCTTAGCTTTATTTCTCCTCCGTCTTTCTACTTGACCATCTCTCCCCAATTTTGCTCCTTTTCCCTTTCCCTTTATCCTCCCCCAAATTCTTCCTCTACCTTTCCCTCCTCTTCGTCTTTCTCCCTCTGCCTGATCTTTCCCTCCTCATCTCCCTCTCCTCCCCCTGCCACACCCAACAGTGTTGACTTTTCTCCCGGATCCGGATGAAGGGGCTGCCCTGCCCCTGCCCTACCCTGCCGGGCTTCTGGCAGCTGGGGTCTCTCTTCATGGCTGAGAGCTCCCCGACTCAGGCGCTGGGGAAAGGCCCCCTGCCCAGCGTCCAGCACCTGCGGGCCCAGTATGAAGGCTTGAGACGGCAGCAGCGGGCCCAGGCGCATCTGGTGGTGCTCCCGAAAGGTAGGGCTGGGCAGGTGTTGGAGCAGGGGTACGGGGAGGCGGCCTGGTTGTGGGAGGAATGGGTGGCCAAGCGGCAGCAGGACCTGGCCAGGCGCAGGAAGGTGGGAGGGAGGCTCAGGGCCCTGAAGAAGGAACTGGCCTCCAGGCGTTGGGCTGTGCCTGCTCTCTGATTCTGCAGGACTGGTTTTCCTGGTGAGGGGACTTGACCCCGCTGCTCCGCCAGGTGGGGACATGGAAGCTCTGCTCCCTGGCTGGGTCTTACCAAAGATACCTCCTGCAAATCAGAAAAATTGGCTGCGGAGAGAAGAGATGCCATGCGGCTTCCCAACAGCCCAGGGTTGACACTGGAATCAGGGACCCACGGGGCACCCGCCTTGGGGACTGTGCTCACCACAGCCTGGAGCAGCACCCAGAGAGGCATGTGCCACAGCGGCCCCTCCCCCGCTTTGGGAAGTTCATTCCTGGAGGGAGTCAGAGGAAGGGGCTCTAAAGGAAGGCATCCTCAAAATGCAGCCCTTCCCGTCTGCTAGAGGTGAGGCTGTGCGCTGGGGGTTTCAGCAGACTCATCCAGGGGCCCGCCCCGTACTAGGCCAGGTGGGGAAGGACTCAGGCTCCAGAGGAACCTAAGTATCCGGGACAGGAAGCCTGCCAACTTCGGCAGACAAAAGTGGCCGTTGTGTCAGGTTTCCTGGGCTGCTGCCAACCAGTGGGCTCGATTTGAACTGGAACAGCCAACTAGCCCCCTGCACCCCAGTCTCTGAACACCGTGCTTACCATGATTCAGACCCACAAATCCAGGTGATGGGCATGTCTCAAAGACATCTGGAACTTAACATCTCCCACAGAATCCTCCACCCCAGTCCCCAAGCCTTCCCATTGGCTCTTTCTCCTGTGTCTGCAGCTCAGTGCTCCTGCCCACTTTATTATCAGGTGATAGTTAGGCAGACTCATGCAAGGGGAGCTCAGGGTGACTTTCTCAGGGCAGACTTCTGACCTCCAGACTAGAGCAGGGTATTTGTGGGCATTTGAAGCAGTTTGCACCTTCACCTTCTTCCTATACTCCTCAGAGGTAATGCACTAGACGATGGAGGGGTCATGTACTGGGGGCTCCAAAGAAAAGTTCAAGTCTGAGTCCCAGCTCTGTCTTTTGATGGGTAAGCATGTTTTGTAAGTCCTCTGTGACTCAGTTTTCTCCTGGTTAATGGGAATAACTGAGTACAAAAGCATAGGGCTGCCATAAGAGTTAAATGAATGAGTACATCTAAAGCTCCTGTGGGCTTTGTGTCCGAGTACATCTAAAGCTCCTGTGGGCTTTGTGTCCTGACTGGCTAAGAACAAGTTTACTGCATCACATGAATCCGAGTTAGAAGAACACTTGAAGCTCTCAGACTGGGTGCTCGAAACACGGTTCTCCACTGAGATATCAGAATAAGGTTATAAAGATAAGGTGAAAAAGATGCCAGGAGACAAACAATTTTACCTATACTTTAGCCACAGGGTAGATGGTGGTGCCATTCAATGAGATGGGAAATGTAGGAGAAAAAGATTTCTGGTAGGGAGATATGAATTTACTTATGAATATGTATTTGGCATAGTTGTCTGTAGAACCTTCTACCAGTCTAGGTCTCAGGAGAGAAATGTGAGCAGGGAGTTTGGGGGTCAACATATAGGCAGTAGGACGTTAAAACTGTGCACATGGGTACAATTGTGGAAGAGTCAATGCGTACGTTGAGAAGAGGCTGGGGTGAAAATTAGAGTTCTGAAATATAAGCAGAGGAAAAAAAGCCAGAAAAGATGGAACAGTCCCAATGGGGGGTGAGTTATATTATTTAGGAAGGGACGCCTGACACCTGCTACAACATGGATGCACTTTGAGGAATTATGCTCAGTGAAATGAGTGCTCACAGAAAGAGAGCGTGTGCAATTCCACTTGTATGAAGAACCATAGTAGTGAAATTCATAGAGAAGGAAAGTAGAAGGGTGTTTTCCAGGGCCTGGGGGGAGAGTAGGAATGGACAGTTATTGTTTAATGGGTGGAGTCTCAGTTTGGGGAGAGGAGAAAGTTCTGAAGATGAGCTTCACAACAGCGTGAATGCACCTAACGCTACTCAACTATATTTTAAACATGTTAAGATGGCAAATTTTGTGTTAATTGCTTACCGTAATTCAGTTCTTTTCTTAAATAGGAGGAGAAAGAAAATAAATATTATGGTCATGAAGTCAATCACGTAGAGCACAGCACAGCAGAGAGACCCAGGCAAAGAGAGCGACCAGCTCCTGCTAAAACTAGATATTGGTGTCTCAGAACACTGGGTTGTATTTGGAAGGGCAGGTATTCTGGGAACTGATTCATGGAAGGAAAGTCCTTGTGATTTGCTTCCTTCATGTCTTAACATGGGACAGATCTAGGTTCTAGGAATGTGGTTCCAAGTAGCAATATGCCTGCCCTGGTGCCTAAGACCTTGAGCTGCCTCCAAGTCAACCTCCTAACCCAATGATTGCTGTCCAAAGACATATGCTTTGGCTTCATTCAGGCGGTTATGTGGTTCATCTCATGTGGAAAAGGAATTAGGGAAGGATTCATCTCTGGGCTGATGTTTTACATGATGATGTTAACATTCCCAACAGCCCTGAAAGTCACTTCCTCTTTTATGATCTTCATGTCCCATTTGTTCATCCCAGATGAAGAGAGAAATCACAGGGAGCTCAAAATGCCCTTCCCCTAACTGCTATCCTCTGGCAAATTTAACCAAAGCTAGAAAAGGAAGAAAGCAAGTAGATCATTAAATCATTTCCATTATCCTTAGTCCTCAAACAACTAAAATCAACACAAAACAGACCAAAGCCATGGTATGATGTTTCCCAGATCATTGCTTTAATTTTCTTTTGCTGGAGAGTAAAGAGCAGGCACCATTACAAAGGAGTGGAAGGCCTCCCAGTGGGAGAATCATGGCATGATTCTCAGCAGGGTCAGGTTGGGGGTCAGCGTGCACAGTATTCCCTGCTTGCTCCTTCCTCGTGTTCTCTGAATGCTGCACTGGGCTAAGCAACTGAGCAGGCACTTCTCTGCTGCCAAGATCTGACTGTCCACCTTGGGTCCTTTCCTCCTCAACGCATAATGGGAATGGATACCAGCTCCTCAGGTCTCCTGTCACATCCCTGTCTTCCTCTGTTCTCAAGTTAGCAAACAGCAGTTTGGACATCCATCAAGGTTTTCGTGTTGCTAAGAAAACAGTGTGATTACACAGTGGGAACAAATCTTTACTCTTAGCCCCAGAATGAGTGTTTAAAGAGCTCTGTTTGCAGAGATGGATATATTGGTTTTGTTTCCCTGCAGTTCTAGAACTGGAGCTCGGGTTTCCTTCTGACTTTACTCCTCCAGAATCATCTTCTGAGTCTAGTCCTGTACTTTGTCACCTACAGGGTTTTCCCTCAGTCACCAATGCCAGAACTCAAGGGGGCTGCACAGACACTTCAGAGGGAACTCCATACTGATCACAGTCCTACTTCTTACAGGGAAATGCCTTCCCATCATTTCCATAACCCTTGCTGCTACCAAAAGTTGACAATAAATTATCATGTTCCAAAATGTGATAAAAATATATCCCTGAGAAAGGGGAACATTGGTCTGCATTCTCATCCCTGAAGCCAGTTCAGGGAAGTGAGGTTTTCTGCAAATGTGACCACAGAACACATTGTTAGGGAGGAGGATATGGGATAGGAGAAGGGCCAGTCCTCCAAAAGGGGCTGCCCTAAAACACAGCTCCTCCCTCCTCTACCTTGGTGGTAATCTCCCAGATCATACTCCCAGAAAACAAAGCCCACAAATTAAGAATCATGTTTTCCATTGGTATGTGCAAATCTACGTATGTGTAGGTAATCATGTGTTAAACTGTATGAGGCTGGAAGTATTTTTACCCCATCACATTAGTTATCACTTAAAACTTTACTGTAATATATTCATTTGCTTATTTTTCTATCCTACTGGAACACACCTATGAAAGTACGAATTTTTGTGTCAGTGTTCACTGCTTCCCAGAACCTAGATGAATGAAGTCTAGGATAGCAGAAGTGCTCGATAAGTATTTGCTGAATGAATAGTTGTGTGTATTGAGGGGACAGTGTAAATGGATGTGAGCGTGGGAGATGGGAAGCGTGCACATGCATACCAGCATATGCAGGCGGGATCCCTGGTGTATCCATGTATGTGTGTATATGTACCAGCTACCTGGTTTCCTTGATTTGGATATAGAATTTCTTCAGCTTGAAAGCTCTGAGACCCCCCCCAAAACAAGAGCTGTTCATGTGTACTTCCCTTGGTGACCCTTTTTGTACCTTGATTTCTCAGGTGGAAACACATCTGTTCCCACGGAATCAATGGTCAGTGCTGTCTGGATTAACAAGGAGAGAAATGATTCACTGTCCCTGGTAGAGGCAGATCCTGGGGCACAAGAGATGCCAGAGGAGGCTTGCAGAGACTGTCTTCAGACCCCTGAATCTCCGTGGCACACACACCTGGAGATGCATCTCTTGGTCCAGAATTTTGGCCAGAAGACCAGTCATCGAGAAAAACACAAGGGCCAGTTCAAAGGGGCTGAGCAAAGATTTTCTTGGGGAGAAGACCCAGGCTTGTCTGAAAGCAACCAGCTGATTGAGCAAGGGACTAGGATTCCAGAGGCAGCCCAGCATGAATGTCAAGTGGACAATACAAAAGCAGTGGGATCCAGCTTAAACACTGGCATTCGGTGCCTTCCTTCCATAAAGAACCCACATAGTTCTGGAAAATCAGCTCACTATCCATTTCCCCAGAGGAAAACTCCCAGGATCTCCCAAGTTGCCCGGAACCTGGGTTTATATGGTCCAGTTTGAAGCTTTCTATCTCAACCTTGAGGGCGTCTATGGCTCCATCAAAGAACTAAGGAGGTAGAGCCACCACATGGG
>RJWH01002404.1:0-59236 GCA_004363575.1 Solenodon paradoxus
TATTACAACCATGAACCTTCCAGCAGTCTACTCCTTGTTGAAGAACACAAACAGGTATTGTGAACAGGTATTGTCTCTCCAGTGTGCTGAAATGCTGAGAAGCCACTCACCTGAGCATTCATCAGGCTGAATGTGATTCTAATGTTGACTTTCTGTACCATGTGCACTCTCAATGCAAGCCATGAACTTTATCTGGTGCTCGAGTGAAAATTAGTATCTGTTTCAGCACTGGAGGAAAACTGTCAGACTTCTCAGGAGGCAGTATAACTGTAGTCTCCATGGTAATTGAAGGTATTTTTCAAGGCCAATAATGACCCCAGACAATTTTTGTCCTATGTTGTAACCTGAAAAGCAACCTCCCTGAGGGTCTGACCCACACATATGGGCAGGCCCTTATTAAACCCCTGCAGCATTGCTTCATTCTCTGTTCCCATTCCCCACTTTTTTTTTTTTAACTCAGAGCTTGGAGACTCTTTGGGATTTTGTGGGGGAGAAGTTATTTTAACTATATAAATTCTTCTCCAAGCTCTATTTTGGGTTATAAATTTTCTTTGTTCTGTTCTCTGGATAAGTCTGATTTCATCGGCTTATGTTAAACAATTTTTGTTTTTTTAAATTACCATTAATCTTCATTGTAAAACAACTGTGATTTTACTGTGAAAATTTCAAACCATAGAAAAGCTTCGAAGAAAGTTCACCTTTAATGTCCAATCTAGAGTAGACTCCAATCTCTGTCTTTTCCATCACACTACTAAATGAATATTCAAACATATTTTTTAGTTTCTGACCTTCCTTGCCCATCTATGTAGGGATATATAATTTTTAAAAATGTGATTCAACTATCTAGTGGTTTGTTTGCTCTGTTTACAAACCATTCCAAACTTGGTGGCTTCAACAACATCCATTTTTGCTACTATATCACATGATTCTGATTGACTAAGACTTAGCTGCTCAGTTCTTCTTGTCTTGTTCGGATACTGTACATACATATCCACAGCAATATTCCCCATTCTACATACGATTGTGGAACCTTGCCATACTCTGAATTAAGAGTCTATGTTCCTTTTTAAGTTGAGTAGGTCACTGTGAATTGCTTAGCTAATAGAGTACAGCAGAAATGATGCTATATGACTTTAAACCTAGTTCATAAAAGATACTATAGTTTTCTGTAACTCTCTCTTGGGATACTTGTACTTGGGATCAACTACTAGACTCTGAAGAAGCCCAGGTCATTAGAGTCCCAGTCTTGGTTGAGAATTCAGCCAATAGGCAGTATTCACTTGTCAATCATGTAATTAGCTATTTTGGATATGAATCCTCTAGCTCTTAGTCAAGTTTACTCCAGTGGATGCCTTGCTTTACCCAATTTGAAGATGTCTGAATAAAATATATAGCTTCCTCAATTTACAGTGATGTTATATCCTGGAAAACCCATGGAAAGTTGAAAATATAAGTGAAAAATGCATTTAATGCACCTAAACTACTAAAGTATCCTAGCTTAGCCTAGCCTACTTAACTTGCTCAGAACACTTACATGCCTATTGTTGGACAAGCCCATTTTACACAAAGCCTATTCCGTAACAAAATGTTGAGTATCTCATGTAGTTGTTTGAATGCTGTACTGAAAGTAGACCATTGTAAGCTGAGGATAATCTGTTGATGTTATTGTTTTGTGCCACTAAATTTTGGAGTGGTCTGTCATGCAGTAGTAAGATAATGGGAATAGACTCTCTAAGCAGCTGCAGTCAGATGGTGGTATGGAACGGATGTGTGATGCCTGGTTATTCCTCTATGTGGCCTCTCTCCACAATGGAAAACTACAGTTCTTACATGGCAACTCAGGACTCCAAAAGGGAAGTGGCCTCTTACTGGTCATTCAGTTTGGTCATTCCTGAATGGCAGTTCACCCACATTTAATTGGTCAAAAGCAGTCACAGGTTCAGGCCAAATTCCAAGGGAGGAGACATACCTGCTGCCTCCTAATGGGAGAAAGGAGGAACTCGTGTGTAAACAAAGGAAGGAGTTGATGTTGGTCATCCTTGGAAACCAGCTGCCACACTCTTCCTCATTAGAATATTAGTATGAAAGCAAGTGTGTGACTTTTGCATGAAACTATTTCCTTTGACCAGAATGCTGGACATTCTCCTCTTTCCCCATGCTGACTGACATCTACTGCTCTACACAGCCCACTTTAAGTTCCATTTCCTTCATGGCCCCAGGCAGTAAGTTACTCTCTCTTCTTGGCTCCCCTAGTCTATTGCTCATGTCTCCTTGTGTTGGTTATTTCTTGGTTTCCTTTTGGGAGGATCTCAAAGAGCAAAATCATATCTTAGTCATATATTTGAATGATTTCCAGTGTCTGGCAGGTAGTATGTTCAGAAATAGAGCCATGGCTTAGAACACACACTCAAAAATGTAATCAATTACTTAATAATTCAGGGCTCCAGCACACAATAGGGAAATAAAACATTTGAAGTCCATTTTAAGGAGAGGTTTTGACTGAAGTCTTGGAGGGATGTTAGTAAAGAGAGAGATCCTTTGGTCAAAAAAGGGAAGTCATTTCCAAAGAAAAATACTGAGATTACTGAAATGTTAAAAAGAATTTTGAGCTTGCAACAATAGGAATATCTAATCTTCTAGACTTTATCAGTAAATTGGAGATAATAAAAGTCTCTGTAATTTTAAGATTGATTGTGAACTGTAACTGAAATAAAATATGTACAGTGCTTGGGTCAACATCTGGAGCAGAGTAAGTGTTCAATTAATGATAACTAATAATAGTCAAATGTTCAATAATATTTTCCACTTATTGAGTGATCACTTGGTACAGGAACTGTACTCAGGGATAATATGAATGCCAAGTGATGGGTGCCTCTTTATTGAAGTAATTTAGCATAAAACTAGAAAAGAGTAGCCTTTCTTGGAACATAAACAAGGTTTTACACTTCCAGGTACCCTTTCCTGGAAGTTGTTCTTAGTGGCATTTTCAGTGACTAGATTTTTCTCTGACAAAGGAAGGAAGAGCAGGTGAGCCTGAGACATGACAATTGACACATTGCTGATTATGTAGTTTGGTGAATATAGAGAAAATCCTGTACATACCCAGATGCTATTTAGAAGAGCAGAAAAATTCACGTATGAAAAGGAATTTTCAGGCCTAAGATTTCTAGCTTTTGGGAATCTAGAACTTGTTTTATGTAGCAATTCCTTTCTACCCAGTTACAGTGCTAAAAATATGACTTTAGATGAAAGTTAGCCTTCCTAGGAGAGTTATGCTGAATAGAGAAATGGCACAGACCTGACCTGCCTTCCGTGAGATGTTGATGAAGGATCTCTCAGCTACATGACAGGGCAGCTCTCACGCATGCTCCACGGCTAAAGTCTCAGGGTTTCTTGGAAAATCCATCAACAGCTGTAATGATTTGTTTGATAACTTAGACTTCCTGTTCAAGGGCAGACAGCCCAGACAGACCTCTTTGCTCGCTGCCAGCTAATTAATTTGCTTCCATGTTACAAAATAGGACTCACTATTCTCACTTCTTTTTTTCCTTTTCTATTCTCCCACCACTGTTTCTTTTTTTTTAATCCTGTTTTGTTAACTGGCCACAGTGTAATGGCTACCTCCTTTATATAAGTGAATAATTTGACATGCAGATAATAACTACATGTCTCTTGAGTCATTCTTTGACACACAACATCATGGAGACTTACTGTCACCTTATATATAGTCCCTTATAACATTAGTACATGTTCTGTCTTGATTTTTTTTGATATAAATGCTGCTTTTGGAGCCTGGATTTTTGTCACACTGAGACGGAGGCAAATGCCTTATTGGCATAAAATGTTTCATGAGTGGTCCCTGGACACTGATTGAGCAGAATTTCACAGATTTTTTTAACTGTTTGGAGCTGTGGTGGTTAAAGATACAATTAAGTATTTTAACCAGAATTATGCAGTGAATATTAATATGTAAGTGAAGGAAAGTGAAATCTTTTCTGCGCTCTCTAGGTCAGTGTTCTGCCCCGCAGGGGGCACCTGGCGCTGTCTGGAGACACGGTTATCTCGATAGGAGTGGGTCGGGAGGACTGCTGCTGGTATCTAGTGAGCAGAGACCAAGGATGCCACCAAACATCCTGCAGGGCACATGCCTCTCAACAGAAAAATCTCTGGCCCTAAATGTCAATAGTGCCAAGGTTGAGGAAATATGTTCTAGGTTACAAGTCCCTTGGTAATCACCCTGGAATGAATTGTTTTCCTTCCTTCCTTTTTTTAAAAAAAAAGAAAAAGGAAGCAGGCAGGAATAAAGTCATGTAGGCAGAAAGAGAAAGAGGAAGAAGAGTATGTTCCAAAAAAATATATTTAGTTGTTCATTTTGGTTTTCTTCTCTTAGCTCCAGGTTGTAATCCTGGGTCTTTGGGCTTTACGAGAACTATGTCACAGCCACACGCTTAATGTCTGAGTCACCGGGACATGCCTTAATAGGTTTAAATGTAGTTTTTATCTCCCTTACTCTAACGTTTGCCGGATTATAGTCTTATAATTTTTTCTAAGCCAATGTCAGACACAAACCTGGCGTATATATTGTATATGCAAATATATTTTCCTTGAATAAACACAACTCTTGCTGAACATGTGCTAAGTGAATGAAGAGGCTAATCTTACCAACTTAATAAACTGTGAGCTTAGACTTTGAAAGCTTTCTCCCTTCCTCAGTGGCACTGAGACTTGAAATTATCCAAGAGATGGCATGCCCTGATGTTTCAGACATTAGGTCTGTGGCTGTGGCACAAAGCCCAAGGACTGGGGTGTGTGACCCTGGGTTATGGGAAACAACCAAAAATAAACAACTAAATAAAAAAATAAGAAATGCTTCCTCCTCTTTCTTCCTACCTCTCTGCTTCCCTTCATTCCTGCCTGCTCCTTTAAAAAAATTATTCAAGAGATAAAGTTTGTAGAGAGTATAAAGACAGTAATGAAAGCACAACATCAGGGAAGGAATTAATATTTCTCTGCTTCAATGGGGAGATTACTGGGCCCTTGGGTAATTTATAGGCGATTTTATGTTTTCTGTTTTGTGGCAACATTTATATGCAAAGTATCTTTATCAAAAAATTTCACAAATGAACTAACATATCTCTTCACTAATATTACGTGGTGCATCTTTTATTACTGTTTGCACCGACATGCATTTATGGAGTGCCTTTTGTATATACCAAGGACTGTTTTATTCTCTAAACTTTGGTGAGATCAAGACCTTTTGTATCATTAGCTGGTGAGTTGTTCTCAAAGTGTTGGCTTATTCATGACCAGAGAGTTCCATCTCTTTTGTGGCCTTGGCCGGATATTATAAAGTGTAGCCTCTTGTTTATTTATAATGGACTTTGAGATCCTTGGACAAGATGTATTACATATGTGTGAAGGATTAGAGGGCAGTTTTAATAACAACTGGAATAATACTGCTTTGTACTGCTAAACTGTGGATCTTTTCTTCTAAAGATTTAAAGCCCATTATAGACATAATTTGATTATTGCTCTATTGCAACAGTGTTTTTCCTTCTCTCCCTGTCCAGTCAGGTTTTTTCTTTTATTAAAGATGGCACAAATACTTTCTCATGTTATGACCTCTTTGATAAACAGCTCAGGATGTTATAAAAGCAAAGCAGGAGATGTCTCAAATAATTAGTGACTGCGGGCTTGCTGATGCTCGGGTGTTAATGTTGCCAGAAAGCTCAGATATTTGTGGGTTGCTCAGTACATTTTTGTACAGATGTGTGTGGGTCTGAGTTTCAGCCATACGCCTGAAACAGCATCAGGAAACATTTTGTCATGCTACTTCCTTGGGTGATCTTTTATGACTGAAGGGGAAAAAAAGTCTTATTTCTGTCTTGTGAAATTGAGCTCGAATTCTGGGTAGTTTAGCAGTAATCAGTATATGCTTGAGTCACAGCTGCAGGGGATGGTTTGCATTATATACCAATGGCAACTACTGCTCTCAATATGGAAATAAAATACTTTAGGTGCAGGCTAATTCACATCTGTGGGTAGGAAACGTCTGATCTTTCCTAAGATAAGTTTGAAAGTGTGTGGAAGTTTCTCTAGGGCTACAAATCCTATTCACATTCATATGTATTTCTTTGGGGATGGTCCCTTGAGGTCTCTTGGCAGCCACCTTTAATATGGGGAGAGACTGGATCCATAAGAATGCAAAAAAAAAAAAGTCAAAATGTCATCAGAAGATTACCAGAGTGTGGTTGATCTAGGGACCAAATCTGACAGTTCCAAGCCTCAAAGACGAGAGTATCACACAATACTTGGCTTCCGTCTCTCTAGGCATGAAACATCCAAATTTCTCCAGAATTAATTCATAATTTGGAAGTTTCTTACGTTACTGACATTCTCAGATCCTGCATCAAGTTTCTCATCCACTCGTTTTATCATGAGTACTTATGTATAGTATTGTGGTTGTAGGCATCTATTATCAGTCGACCATTTTGGCTGCATTTCTTGGAGCCTCTGTGACCATGGAACGACACTCTAATACATACAAGATGACCAAATGGAACTCACCTAGTAAGCGATTGGACTTCCTTAATGTGGTCTGATTAGAGTATATTAGAGCTCACTTAAAAATTTGGTAAAGGGTGAAATTGACATGATATCTCAGAAATGATCTACTAATGCCTTGTTAGATAATTTGAGTCTATGACCTTCTGACACTTCTAACCGATTATACCGTGTCCAGCACTTACACCTTCTATCTACTGTAGATGGACCCTTTCTGTCACACTAATGGCTTCCTGCTGTGCCCCTCTGCTTGAGGGCTTTCTTAATGGCTTTACGACTTGCTCAACTGGGGGCAAGGCATGAGCTCTGGGGAATCAGCACCCCCCAAGACTGACCCTCAATTATTGAGGCTTGAGAATTGGCAGATACGAACTTAGGCTCCTTACTTCCTCGGTCCATTCTGAGCTGTATTCCACATTCTGAGCAAGAAGGTCCCTAGTGAGACTGAGCAGTGTGCCACTCATTACCATGCCCGTTCCTCATTTCTTTTCACCTGTCCCTGTGCCTCCCATGTGAATCCTGCTGTCACATCTCAATAAACTACCTGCTTTCAAATTCTTGTCTGTAGTTTGGGTGTGGGAATATTCCAAATGAAGGCAGCATCTATACAGTAGCTCACCAGGGAACCCTCTTCTCACTTTATCTTCAGTGGGTTACTAAAATGCTTTGGCTCTACTTACTAAATTATTCTCGAATTGTCTTCTCCCTACTTCTAGACTAACGTGCTTCAAATCCTTAATATCTTCAGCTGATTACAGTGGTGTTGATTCTAAAGAGTTTCCCCATTTTAATCTAGTCCCTATCACCAGTTCTCCACAATGCTGTTAGAGATACCTTTCTAAAAGTCAAGCCTGATTCAGATACTTCCCAGCTTCAAACCTTTTAATGGCTCAGGGTTTTTGTCAGCTGGCCCTTGCTTACCCAGTTTCTGCCCTTCTTGAGTATCATACACTTGGACAAGTTGCATGGCTGCAATGTGGGATTGGTGCTCCACTTTAGTTCACCTATGAACTTCGGCACAATTTTAAAGACATAATAAATTTCTCTTTCTTTCTGGAGCCACCCTTTTGCTCACCACATCTAGTGGTGAATTCTTTAATCACATCCCTTTGCCTTGTACACATCTCTAGTAGTTCCTTTATCCCTATTTATTAGTGTGTGAATATATCCATCCTTACTAGTTCCTTTGGTGAGGTAACCACAGAATAGTCCCAGTTTTGGTTGAGCCCCAGGCATGAAATCAGTACTTGAACCTGATGAAGACCAGTTGGTACTTCAATTTGTCCTTTGGGAGTTTGCTCTGGAAAATACGGTGTGGCTGAGGGTTGGGAGGAGGCTCTCTGTTTTGCTAGCTCTTGAGACTTGCTTAATGAAAAGAGACAAATTGGTGATGATGGTTGCATGACCCAAAGGTTTGGTGGGAGAATGTGATTTAAAAAAATCACTAAATATCTAATATCTAAAAAGCGTTACTCTGGTGCTACATTGTTAGACCTACTTATTCTGCCATGTTTAATTTCTTTCAAATGAATATATGTCTAAGTTCTTCCTGAACATGTCAGAGGGAAAAGAGGCAAATTTGCAGAAAATTCCAATTCTTTGGAATTGGTTTTGCCACCATCCACAGATATGTTTTGTGAAGATCAGGATTCATTGAAGTCAAGGGAAAGAAAAATTATAAAGTTAAGTAAAGCAATGTTCAGTTTTGTCCAATATTGGCTTGAAAGCTATCTGGATTTCCATTGGTTGGTTGTACCTTTATGAGTGAACATTATAGACTCCAGCCAAAATGCTCAGCTCTATTCTTTCTGAGTGAGGATTTGCAAGGAAGACCCTATTTTCCTGGTGTTATGATTTGAGTTTGGGCTTTGGCTTTTTTCCCTATGGAAAGCTTCTTCATTCTAGAAGCCAAATTCCCATCTGACGATCCAGGTAAAGGGTGGGGCAGGCAAATATCACCGTAGTTTGTACATGGTCCAGAATGGGGAGTTGATTTTAGTTCTCTGAAGCTGCACTGTGTAATTTCAGTATCAGCCCCAAAACTTCCTAGTGCCCAGAAATGTGGTAGAATGGAGAGGGCAGAGCATTCATGGGTATGTCCATGAAAGCACTGTAGGTATCTATAGAAGTTGGGAAGGGACAGCGTCATCACAGACGGTGCCTAGCTCCTTTGAAACACACAACCACACTCATGGTGATGACTGGGACAAGTCTCCCATGCGAGAAGAGAAGCTAGGTGTTCCTATTCTTGCAAGGGGCTGGGAACTTCTTTTTAATTGGGTAGAACCCTGAGGCCTGTGTGATGGGATATAGGCGTACCCCGCAATACAAATAAAGCCACAGGTGTGGGTCTACCCTGAGGAATGGAGACAGGAGACACTGGCCAAGACCAGGCAGAGAGGAGGCTGGGAAGTTACTGCCCTGAGCAGAGCACAGGGGTCTAGTTCCCACGCACAGTGAGCTGCCTGTCACGGCTGGAGTTCCCAGCAGAGCAGTTAACTGGACTGGGGTTTCACTTTCTGGTATTGGTTTCCTCACTCTTTCCACAGGGAGTGTGGTGTGCTGAGTCCTCTCATGTGTGTGTGTGTGTTGTTTTTTTTTTTCCACTCTTCCCAGGCCCATCTGAGCATCCAAGGTGGTGAGTCCCAAGTTCAACCTGATCTTGCCCTTGATCTCTACATTCCAACTCTGCTCTCAGAGAAAGTCTGTCTTTTAAAAATTAAAGGCAAAGATCTAAAAAAGAAACAAAAACTATTCTATCAATGATAACAACACTCAATGGTTTTTCTCCGTTTAAAAAATTTTGAAGAACCAGATATTTCCATTTTTAACAAAAAGAATTACAATAGTTCACATTTCAAAAATATTTTCTATGTGGTTTAGTCTTATGTTAAGCACTTCTTCCATAGTTTTGTTTACTCCATGACCATTCTTTAAGGAAGGTATTGCTATGAAGCCCATTTTATAGATGAGGAAACAGAGGTATAGAGAAATTAAGTAACTTTCCCAGGATCACACAGGAAGCAGAACAACTAGCTTGAAAGCTCCACTGAAGCGTTATAAATATTTCTCATCATTCACTCCTTGCTTAGTAAGAATAAATAGTGATCTCAACTTGTTTTGTTGTACTGGAGAGATGCTGATGTGGAAACAGCTGTGCTATTGAGGACACCCTCTTCATTGCAAAGGACAATGGACACAGGTGTCCATATTTTTTTTGGCCTCTTTCCTTTCTGCTTGCACTCATCTCTCCCCATAGGGCAGTCCTATGCCCATTATAAAATAAAAAAGTTATAGAATGAAATAAAACAATCTTCAGTTCTCTCCAGTCTTAACTTGGAAGGTGACTGGATTTCTGTTAGATTTCCAGGCAAATCATTTCCTGTCCCTCTGTCTGTCCAGTTTTGTTGACTTTCTTTTTCTCTTATCTCCACCCCATTCCCCATTTCCTTTTCCACAGAACAAAGCTAGAGCAATGGTACCAATACTCATTACAAGTCCTTGGTTGTCTGTTCATGGGAAAGAATACATCTATTTATTTAGGAAAGCACAAACAAACCACTGCTATCTTCTCAGTCTACACTGCCCAATATGGAAGCCACAGCTCCATGTAGCTATTGCGTACTTGACATGGGGTGGAGTTAGTTTGAGCTGTGTTGTGAGTATAACCTACCCACTTTCGAAAACACAGCATGGGGAAAAAAGCTTGTCAATAGACGTGTTCAATACAGGTTGAAATGATGGCTTAGATTTTAAAAGTTATTAAAATTAATTTTACTCCTTTGTTTTGACTTTTTCTCATGGGGTTACCAGAAAATGTAACTTGCTGGTGTGGTATGCCTTGTTTTGGTTGGATCACACTGCTCTAAACCCCAGGCTTATGGGGTAAAGAAAGGAGAGAGGCACAGCCCTGCCCTGAGGAAATTCCCAAGCTTGTGGGGCGCACAGCCTCTTTTGGACTCTAGCGTTCACGAAGGAGGCAGCCTGGGGGTGTCCCTGTAGAGAGCATCTGTATTTTAATGGAAGGCAGATGCTTTAATCCAGTGGTGGGCGTTCAGACATCAATGACATGCTGGAGAGATCAACATCAGCTGTCAGGCCCTGGGTTGTGGAGGCCATGACTCCGCTATTGCTCTCTGGCCACGAGCAGAGTCTGAGCGTTCCGAGGCTGCCCAGTGATTAAATGTACTTGGGTGGGAGAGGTTTCTCTCTGGTGTGCCATGAAACTTATCACAAGGCAGTTGCCTCTTCTGCTTATTCCTAATGGTCTTCTCCCTCCTGTTGCCACACCTCCTCCAATGCCAGCCCTGCCAGTCCTACCTCTTTAATTACTCTCCAGACACCCACTCCCTGTACCATGTCCCATTTAGCCAGAGCCTTCAGCGTCTCCCGCATAGTTCCTAGCTAGTCCTCCCCACTGCAGACTAGCCCAGCGATTCTCAAACTCTAGTAAGAGCCAAAGTCTCCTCGAGGACTTGTCCGTGGGAACTCACCCCTAGAGCTTCTGACTCATCCGTCCTGGGTAGGGCCCAAGAATGTGCATTTCTAACAAGTTCTTCCTAAAACACAAGCCTGATCATGACACCCTTTTCCTAAGACTTGCTAATAGTTGTTAAGCACCTTCTGGATAAAGTCCAGATTTCTTAGGGCTCCATCCAAGGGTCTTCATGGTCTGCTGCCTGCATATCCTCTTAGTTCCATCCATGAGGCTTGTACTTCCTCCCGTGGTGCATTAATATCTTCCTATGAACCAGGCTTATCTCACATCTGGGTGTCCTGCCTACTGTTGCCCAGCTCCTCCCTTACCTGCAGGCTGCCCTTCTCGATTCCTATGAACCAGCTTCCTGCTGGGCTGGGCCAACGGGAAGTACTGGGAAGAGATAGTAAAGTAGTGAGAGAAGAGAAACTAGGTCACTTCTTTCTTTTCTATGCTTTGAACAGCCTCTCCAGCATAGTGTCTCCCCCATGATTTCAGCTTCCTCCAGGAAGGCCTGTTATGTTTTTAGCTTCTGCAGATCACTCACCCCTATGGTCCTGGAAACCCTGTGTCCACCCAAAACCCCTGCCGCCCTCGGGGTAAAAGTGTCCCTTGGAGACATCCAGGCTTCTCTGGTCCCATTTGTCTTCTTGGTGCTTCTATTGTCAACATCTTGCACAAAAAATTTCCCCTGTGGCAAATAGATGAAGATTATGCTGTTGATGTCCGTAGAACATTCTGCCATGATGGAAATGTTCTATATCTACTCTGTCCGATATGGTAGCCACTCACCAATAGGACCATTGATCGCTTGAAATATGGCTAGTGCAACTGAGAAAGTGAATTTTAATTTAATTTGAGTGGATACTGTATTGATTAGTGCAGGGCGAGATCCTGCTTAATAAACAGCCACTGATATTTAAGAATAGATTCTGGTTGGCACCAAAAAAGAATAAAGCATTTTTCTGTGTTCTGTGCTGTATAAGATGGTCTTGCTATCTGCATATCAACTTCATTACTTTAAAAATTTAAATCATTTTCCAAAAATGTAGATCTATAGGGGCTGAGATAACAAAAAAGAAGAATTCACAAACATTGTTAAGTTAAAGTAAGTTACAGTGCAAACTGTGTAGTACCATTTGATTTGGTCAAAATTATAAAAAGAAATGTGAATCGTTATTTGAAAATGTCTGAAAAAAATACACAAAACACTGTTAATGGTGGGACTAGGAGCAGCAGAGGGCAAGATAATTCATATTTTCAATTTAATACACTTTATATTTTTTCTGTATTTTTCGAGTTATCTAGCTTGCTGTCTTTTTTGACCGTGATTATGTATCACTGTTATAATGAAAACAGAAAGAATAAAAAATAGCCTTAGAAACAAATGTTATCATATTTATATAGAATTAATTACATTCCTTTGCGCTTTGTTATTTAGATTCGACTGAGCAAGATTTAATCATTTCTTGGTAACTTGGGTTTGTCATTGTGAATTCTTGTTATGCACTATGATATTTTGATATTTTAAGCTTGCCTGGGATGTATTTTAATCTGGTGTGAAAAGACATGCAGAAGGGGACCAGAATGTCATGAAGGAAGACGGTTTTATACTGACTGATATCTAGAAACAGGAGGTGAGGCATCCCGTGCAGAGTCATGTAGGAAGCACCAGGGTCAGTCAGGAGGCAGAAGGAATGAGAAACCTGGGTAAGAGCCTTTACTCTGATTCCTTTGGGAAGGAATGTGCAAGGCAGGTAAGCGGGCTTGGGAGTGGCTAGTTTGGACAATTTTAATGGATTTGGTGGCTTAGGGATCATTCCTAGTTGCCTGGCACCTGGCATTGGGGTGATAAGGGCAGGAGGACAGTGACCCCAGTGAGAGAACCTGTAAAGGTGGTGCTTGGTGTATGGGCTCTGAATTGGTTAGTTTGCATCTGAAAGGTGTGTTCCCCTGAGTTATCTACAATCTCTGGGAACTGTCCAGTTCTGGGAAGAACAGTCTATGCAGGATCAACAGACCTCCAGATGTCAAATCATCTGAAATAAAGAAAAAATATAAAGCATGATTAATACCTATGATGAAGTCTTAAGAAGGTAGCAAAAATAGTTTCTGGAAACTGAATTTCTATGATTTTTGGGGTCTTGATCTCTGCTTGTCAGAATGTCAGAGACCAAAGACCCTTTTCTCCTGTTATGTGTGTGCTTGTATCTGGCCTGTTTCTTTTCTCTTTTTTAAAAAATGTTTGTTAGACTTATATGTCAACTAAAAGTAAATAGACTCTAACTGGGCACCTAAGGTATCTGCTGGTATCCAGCTTTGGAGAGAGATCACCTTCAGCACTATGAGGATCAACTGTTTTTAAGGATGAGGCCTCTCATCAGAAGCCAAGTGACTACCCAATGCAGGAGACCGTGTAGGATGGCTGACCTGCTATCCTGAGTTGCTTTTCTCCATGGAGGGCCCTCACATAGGCTAAATATGCTACTCTCAGCACCCAGTTCTTTCACACACTGGGGGGCCTATTTTGCTTCCCAGGGGATATTTGCTGCAACTAAAATGTATTCCAGATAGGAACTGTTTATGGCGTTCAGGACATTCCTGATTTGTGTTCTTAAGAAGAGTCTTAGGAACAACAAGTTCATGTTCCTGTTCCCGGGGTTCTCTGGGATCTTAGAAAAACCTGTCAACCTCCAGCTTTTCAGGATCCTGGAATTTCAGGGTCCTAGCAGACACCTGAACAGCATAGGGTTCAGGGCACAACTCCCCCACCCCAAAATGAAGAAAAATCCATATATAACTTCCTATTCCTCCAAAACTTAACTACTAATTGTGGTTGAAAGGAAGCCTCACCAATAACATAAACTGTTGATCAGCACATGCTTTGTGTATTTTGTGTATTATATGTTGTTTTATTGCAATAAAATAAACAAGAGAAAAGAAAAATGTTATTAACAAAATCAGAAGCAGGAGAAAATACATTTATAGCACTGTCCACCCTTTCCTTGTTTTCTATAAAATATATTCTTTCATTAAAGTGATAAAAGATGGTTCACAATAAATGTTACTATTATTAAGTTTATGTTACCTGTTTATAGATAAGTTTGTGTACTTATTATATATGTTTATGTATAGTAAAGCTTACATTACCTGTTTACAAGAAATCTTTGTATAAGTGAACCCTCACAGTTTAAATCAGTGTTTTCAAGGATCAGATATACTGTGTTCTTCTTTTGTCTTTGTTGTATACTGGAGTCTTGAGGCCATAGCTTCTAGATAAATACAGGTGTTATTTTATGGAACCCTGACTTTTGCATAATTTAACTAAGGATAACGCAAAACAAGCCAACAGTCATAGCAGTGTGATTCTCATGGCATAAGGCATACTTTGGGCGAGTTACTTAACCTCTCTGCTGATTTCCTCAATTATAAAATAAAAAAATAATGGGACCTAGTTTATCAGGTAAGTTACAAAAGGTTAAATGATGTAATTTTTGTATAGTCTACATATTTACAATTCAAAACAAATATGAGAGGTCTAACATGTGGAAACTTGTTTTAAAGGAATTAATAAAGTAAGGAGTGAGTTTAATATAGGTTGTATAAAAACTCATGTGGGGTTTTAAGACTTTCCCCCACAGAAAAATAAATCCTATCAGTGTGTGTGGGGTGTCCTCTAGAGGTCCATGTAGGCACTTCATGTTGACCCTGTGTGTATTTGAATCTCTGAAGGCCCAAGATTTGGTAATCTCTTCAGTGTAGATAAGTTAATACAGATAGCTGCTAATTGCATACTGAAATCAAATACATGAGAGTGATATTCAATGGATTAGAGGCTCTGAACATGAGGGAGAAATTGGAATGGAACATCTGCTCTGTGCTGGCCTTCCAGACCTGCTTTTCAAAGTCTTGGATGTCTGAATTTGAGCCTAATCTCCCTAACTGTATTCTGGGTCTGCAGATTTATTGCTTCTGATTTCTAATTTTTTCCCAGAGGAATGGATTTATTACTTTCTAACTGAGCAATGGGAAAAGAGGTTTCATTATATGGAGTTTCTACAGCTAATTATAGACTTTTTTAACAGGGGAAACAAGAAGTTTCTCAGCAGACTTATTCATAATTGCTAAGCCCTGGAAACAACCTAAGAATCCATCCATAGACAAATGAATAAACAATTGTGGTATATCCACCTGAAGGAATATTACTCAACAATAAAAAGGGAGACACACACACACACACACACACACACACACACACTACATGGAAGGAGATAAAAATATTTTGTTGAACAAAAGTAGTCAGACTGAAACATGTTATAGTGACAGAAATCAGAAAACTAGTTGTCTCTCCTTGGGGATTTAAAGGAAAGGGGCACTGCGGCACTCCGTGGGGGTGCAGAAAATGTCCTGCTTTGATCTGGGTAATGTTTCTTTGACTTAAATACTTAAATTCATTGAGCTATAGCGTCAAAGCTGGTTTGTGTATGTTACAATAGGTAAATCATACCACAGTAAAGTATTACTAACAGGAAAACTTTTATAATGGGGGAAAACTTGTTAGGAGAGAAATGAAAAACATCTAAAATACTTTATCAAATGAGGAGTCTCTTTAATAGAACTCGTGTATATGGTGTCCTGCTGGGTTGTTAACTAGGATTTATTTCAGGGGCTAATTAGCTAAAGTCCATTCATTCTTTTTTCTTCCTTGCTTAGCTGCTGATATGATTTCACTGCATGTTGATACCTTAAGCAGAGCATTGGAGAAGGCATCACAAGGGTTGAAATTAGCAGTTGGAATGCCCTATAGCATTCAGAAAAGGACAGAATTTCAGATGGATTTTCTTGAAACAGAGTTGGATTCTTGAGCAAGTGACTTATTGAGGGTGAGTTCTCAGGTGATGTGATGAGGTGAGGGAAGTGGGTCAGGGGGAGGAGGAAGATGGCCAAAGATATGGGCTAGAGGCTTACTCAGCCTGAGCCCACAGAGAGCTCCCAGAATGTCCTGTAGCACAGAGTGCTTTCACCTGGAGCCAAGAGCGTTGGGCTTCAGTAGCAGGGAGTCAGTTACTGGGGGAACTGCTTCAGCACACAGATGTGTTTTTTACGTATGCACACGAGGCAATCTCTAAGCATTTCCTAGAGAGGTAGATCTGTCAGCTTAGGGCGCTTTTTTCCTGAGACTAGAGCAACTGTGAGTTGCCAGCACCTGGGAGATGGGGGCGTGTAGCTAGTAAAGGGCATCTGAAGGGGCTTGTAGGCACCAGCACTTGTAGGCAGCCATGTTCTGATGCTGCACCTGTTGAGGATAAACTGGTGATGCCATTTTCAGTGATCACAAGCAAGGGAATTAGGGAATCTAAATCCCCAGAGGGCCTCAGAGCCCTGTGAGACAAAGGTATGGGTCATTTACTTGCTTTGGAGAAAGCAGAAGATGCTAGCATCTGTTTGGAATTTGAGAAGCAACTCTAAAGAGGCAGCCAAGTCCTGTATTCCAAATTCAGAACACCCTGCATCTTTTCTTCACGTAGCTGTTATAATTTTAACAATATCATACTTATTTCTGTACTTACATTTAATATCTCCTCCACAATACTGCAAAAAACATAAGGAGGCTCACAATACTATGACAGCACCTGTGTATATTTAATATCTGGCACATAATAGGTCTTCAGTAAATATTGATAAATGAATGTGTTTAGAAAAATAGAAGGAAGGTGTCACAGAGGTAACATAGCACTTGTTCAACTTGCCTGAAATACCTTCTCTGTGGCTGAGACCAATCCCAGCCCATTTTTTTTAGTGCTCAGTTTACTACCTGCCTCTGTCAGGTATCCTGTCCCCAGGTCCCCATGCACAATGCCATTTAACACTAATGACTCTGTTAAACCTGTAAACCTTGCTTTTCCAATGGGTCTTACGTATTTATCTGTAATCTAACTCATTACAGAAAGGGTTGACTGCAATGATTTTGATAGTCACATTCATGTTTTGCTTTTGAGGCTACTTTTTTTTCTCATGCTATTTCCTGTTGCCTGCAAAGCACACTCTCCAAAAATCATCACCTTCTAAAATCCTTCAAAGACCTGTTCATGGGCCCCTGGTTCACCGATTGACCTAACCGGAAGTCCTGTTTCTCTCTTCTGGTTCTCACCACTTGGCGAGAGCTTACTTTTGTCTCCTTGTGTGGCAGTTATACCTGGATCTTCCATAGTTTCTCTCTAGGACTGTTGATTCCTATAAATAAAAACCACACATCGAACCTTAATTCTCTGTACACTGTGGGTACACAATAAATTCCTTTGTACTGTTAACATGTATGTGTAGATATCTACAATCAAGATTATAAGTTGACTTATAAGGTTGAAAATTGAACAGGAGGAAGATGAATTATTTAATTTTTTTTAAGTGCCTCAGGTTCAGAATTTAATACTTGAAGAAGAGCTGGAGCAAGAAGGGAGACAGAAATGGAAGAAACACATCTGAGAGTCATCTTGATGCAGATTAATTGGGATCAAGAGAGTCCCGAATGGGATGCAAAATGACTTCTCCATGAACTTTCTTTTCTCCTTCCTAGTTGGGTTGATATGTGCCAAATTTGAATGACAGAGACCTTCCCCTGTAACTTCACCAGTCCCACATTTTAGGACAGTTCTTCCCAGAACTGAGTCATGTGGTCTGTGGTCGGCACGGCACAGCCTGTCTTGCTGGATTTGGCACAGATGTTGATGATCACTCCTTCAGCTTCGAAACAAGGGTTTATAGTGTCAGCAATTCATATTAAACGGAGCCCATTTCCTCTATAATGTGAGAGCATTTTCCTGATCACCCTTTAATCAAAACAGATGCTTTTGAAGCGGCCTAGAACAGGATATGGAAAATTTGGCCAATGATCAAAGGGTTCCCAGGGAGATCCTTGATGGCTCACTTTGAGTTGTGGGCATTGGCTAAAAATATCACATTGATATGGTACTTTTGAAATGCAACTAACTGCTAGACATCACTTCTGAATTCTAGAAAGCAGTCATCTGACTTCAAGAAGATGCTCCCCTGTGAAGCGGTGGGGGCTGTGGTGTGGGTTTCTTTCTGTGGACGTGGTTTGCCCTGCAAGACTAAATTGCTTTTCTCAACTCGCCCTAAATTAGGAAGTTAGTTGCGTCCTTTAGTGAATAGCTTTAGGAACACAGAGATCATGTGCCTGCACTGGTTTATACTGGGGTAACAATTCGAAGTTACAAATACTAATTAATGCATATAATTCTGCTAATTTGTTATTGTGCTGGAGCCAAGATAGACAAAGAAAGTCAAGTGGTGAAGCAAGAATTTATTTGTAGAATTATAGAATTAGATGAGATTTTAGGGATTAGTTATTATAAACCCTCATCATAATGATGGTGGGGTGGGAAGAGAAGGCAAAGAAAATTAATATGTGTTATGTGATGATTATGTGTCAGACAAACTCTAAATGGTATGAGGGAGAATGTGGGAAGCAGTATACATATAAATGTATATATGTGTGTGTATACATGCATATATAGTAAATAGTTGTTTTTGCCTTTAGGTAATATGAATTCTCACAAAATCCCTGTGAAATAGATGACAAACTTTTTATTCTAGAGATAATGGAACAATTTTAAGATAGGATCTTATAATAGGGTGATGTAAAACTGGGGTTACTTTATCTGGAGGAGATAGCAGTAAAGGACTCTATAATAATAGCATTTGTCAGCTATGCCAAAATATGCTGGGTGACAAACCAAACCACCCCCAGACTCAGTGACAGCAGCTGCTTATTTTCATGCTACTGAGTCTGCAGAAGAACTGTGGTTTTGTTGGTCTATAATGGGCTTAGGTAGGTAACTGCAATAGTAGGAAAATTGAGTCACTGGTCTTAGATCTGGATATGAGTTGGTTTTAGGTCTTTGAATTTTTTCTTCAGAGGCTCAGGCTAAAGAGGCTATATCTACCCAAGGCATGCCAAACTGTGAAATGTATATACATAGGCCTCTATTGTGTTGTATCTGTTAACATCCCAATGATTAAGGCAAAGTGTATGGCCACACCCAACACCAATGGAGCAGGGAAATTAGCTTCACTAACAGGAGAAAGGGAGTGAATATTTGCTGAATAAATCAGGTTCTCATAGGATTCAAGAATTTGCATTTTTTTATGTAAGCTATTAAGGTTAATCATTGGAGAGAATACTGAAAGGAAGAGGGCGCAAGGAGCCTTGGTTAGCTGTGCAATCTTATCTGACCGGAAGGGTTGTTCTGTTTGGTGGAGGCTGGGAATTCCTGAAGATATTGAAGACAAACTCATTCTTCATCTGAGGAGACTATTAGCTGAGGTTCTACTGAGAGGAAGGGGCAGAGTTGGAGGCAAGTTATGTGGTATTTCTAGGATCCTCCAAGTCAAAGGACTATATGTTGAATTGACCTCAGAATGAATGTATCCCTCGATTCTTAGACTACAGAGGACAACTTCTCTGCCTTTGTTGGACCACCTTTCAGGAAAGTTAAGGTTTACTGTCTTTTTTTTTTTTTTATCATGCATTGCATTGAAGACCATAGTCTAGTGTGTTCTTGATTGTATGGTTCTTATTTTCCCAATCACTTAATTCAGTGTTATTTTTAGGTGCAGTTTCCCTGTTTTCGTTTTGATCTGATAGTTTCTAGTTTTAAAGGAATTTGCTTAAATGTTTGGAGGATCTTTGGTGGGGGTATTTAATATTTTCCCTTAGGATTTAATACCCACAAACTTTACAGAATCATCTTCAAGTCAAGAAACTACTTATGTCTTTGTGAATGATTTATAATTGAAATAGCAAAAGGGTGGTATTAAAGGTTAAAAACAGTGAATCAACTAGCATATGTAGAAACGATGATGCAGTTAGAAAATCACTGTCTTACAGTCATGACTAATAATGACTGATTCAGGAAAAGTCACCAATGAATGCTAAAACTGGCGGGTGAAATTTGATGAGGAAAAGGATATACTCATAATCTCATAGTGTCTCCCCATGTGTTTAATAGTGGAGGGAAAAGTAGACCAGCACCGTTTCATAGTAAGAGATCAAAGTTGACATGACAGCATCAGATCTCTCCTGATATGAAGGCAGAAGAAGATAGAAGAAGGGGAAAGAAGCCTAATTCCAAATGGGGGATGTTGTACGAAAAAGTGGGCTTGAACTCTTTAAGAATATCAGTGTCATGAAAGATAAAGAAAGATAGAACAACTACTCTGAAAATAAAGGAGACCAAAGATATATGACAATGAATCTGAATTGGATTGATGTGGATCTGGGTTGGATCCTGGCCTGGGATTAAAAAAAGAATATCTATAGAGACATATTGGGACAACTGGAAACATTTGAATGTAGATAGTAGATACAGAAGAATTATACCAATGTCAAATATCCTAGGTTTTGATAACTATATTGTGGATATGTAAGAGAAAGTCAGTCTTTCAGTGTTTGGTAAACTGATGTGTGCAGGCGTAAAGGAGCATTATGATGCCTGGAACTTATTTTCAAATGGGTTGAAAAAAATTCTATATAGTGATAAAAATTACAGAACAAGAAGTTTGGGGTCTGGGTTAAGGGTTGATGTTACTGGTATTATTCTGGCAATTTCTCTAGAAGTTTAAATTAGAACAAATTGAAAAGCTGTATGAAAATATGACTCACTCCAATATCTAAAGATGCAGAAAAGTAATGTTATTGGTATTATAATTACAAGACACTGCATTATCATGGAGCCAAAGCAGTATATACTTTTAAACACCTAGCGCTGATTAATGAAAGCAGGGAAAAAAACCACCTTCTAGACTTTGCAACAAAAAGATTGGACACTACTGACAAGTTCTTAGCATTCTTCCAGTTGTAGGTCTTAGTTCCACTGTGCTCATTGTTTAAAATGACGGTTGGGAAAGATGCATTTTTTAAATCTTTTGAGCTGTGGTCAAGGGGAACTAGATTTTACCTGAGACTCACTGAAAGAATAAAAGGGTATAGAAGAAAAAATATTTTCCTGTTGGCATTTCTTAATCCCACATTCTGAGAAGAATAGCAAAGTTTATTGTGGTTGAAGTTCTAGAAATTAGACAAGAAAGTCTGCTGTACTGTAGGGGGTTGATTGGGAAGGTCTGGTAGCAGTGGAAAAAGTCAAAACAAAAGAATTAATTCCTTCGGAAATTGTTTCTTGGACCAGGTCCTGAGCCACAGGGAAGGACCAGGAAGTGGAGACTTGGACCATTTAAAAAGGAACATTTATTTAAAGATTTGGATTCTTTCACTTCTCCCATGCCTTCAGCTCCCCTGTCACCATTTTCTTCAAATCTAGGCAAAATAAGATACAATGATACCATTTGGCCCTCACGTTTGTGATTATTTTGCCTTGCTTTAATGTCAGTTCTTTACTCAGTTGTGTGTTCTCCAAGGACTTCTTTGATCGTCTTGCTTTCAGCAGATGTTGGCCATGATGTTGATGGATTTTTCAAAATACTCAAACAATTCATTCCTTGCCTGCTTTTATTTCCCATTTTTTCCTTTTAATGCATAATGTGTGGACTATTTAGATTTGTGTTGCTAAGGACAGGAGCAGATAGGTAGTTTTTATTGAAAGCAGTTATATATGAGCTTTCTACTGAAAACAGAAAATAGAGAAATATTAAAAATGGATCTCTCTTACTACTTTTTAGTTCGGACACCCTGGTTGTCGTTGAGGAAGCAGCAGGTGGAGCCACAGGCTTTTCACCACGAGATAACTTTTCAGTAGCTGCCCGCTGCTGGAATAACCCGAACAAGCACTGTTTCCAAAAACAACAGAGGCATTTCCAAGTAATCCAGAAATATATGCAAGACTGTTTAGTCATTCATAATCACTGCTTTACAAGGACTAGAGAGATTCTGTAGAAAATATTTCAGAAGCAGAAAAAAGATTCATAGAATTCCTTGTATTTTTAGAAAAGAGATTGCTTAAAAAATGGAATTCAAGAGGGAGGGAGAGACACTTACTCTGCTCAGCCATGTACCATGGTTTTTTTTTTTTTCAGGTGGTGAAAGAGCCCAGAGGGTAGCAGGGGGTGGAAAAAAGTCTTTTCCATTTGCGTCAGAGCTCTGAGGAGCTCTTCACTTCCCCCTCCGTGAGGCTCTAAACTGTGGTTTCAATTTTCTCTGAACTACAGAAGGGTGGCCTAGGTGAAGTGTTTCTGGGGAGGCCAGAAGGTACTTATTACAGGTCACATTCAAGGGCCATTTGTCTCAATGGATAACCTGAAGTTCTTGACCATTTTTCTGAGAGAAATTAAAAAATAGCTTTCTATCACTATGGAAAAAGTAGATTCTCTTCATTTAAAATAATGAGTTCCAAGAAATGCTCTCAATGGCTACATATATATATATGTATGTTTATATACAATTATAACAGAATTATATATGCACATATATACACAATATATACATATACACATATATACTATATATATTGCATATATATAATTTTGGAGAAGATCCCTCAGAGAATATGATGAAAGCAATGGACCCTAACCAAAGGAAAAAAACACAGCACATATAAACAGTCTATATATATGTGTATACATATCTCTCTCTATATCTATTTCTGTTTTTCAATATGATAACGTTGCATGCGTGTATACAGAGTGTGTGAGAAAGAGATCTAAAGAGATTGGCTCATTTGATTGCGGGGACTGGCAAGTCCAAGGTTCAGAAAGAAAGCCATCTGGCTGGAAACTCATGATCTCTACGTTACAGTTTGGGGGCAGAATTCTTTCATTTCCAGGAAACCTCAATCTTTACTTTTAAGGTCTTTGATTGAAAGGATGAGACTCACACACATTGTGAAGGATAGTCTGCTGTACTTAAGTCTGCTGGTCATAAATGTTAACCGCATCTCAAAACATACACAAAACATGCACAGCGTCTAGACTAGTGTTTGACCAAATAGTTGGGGACTATCAAGTTAGTCAAGCTGACATAATAAAATGAACGATCATAAGTTCTATTGCTCTGATCTGATCTCAGAAAAGCCCCACAGAGAAAAAATTAAAACAGCTTCCAATAGACCATTGTCCTGGATGTTGTGTCAAGAGAAGGCTGTGGGATGACTGTGGCGGGACCACTTGCTTACTTGCCACATCTTCTGTCAGGGAAAGTCAATATTGACACAAAAGCAACAATGAGACAAAAAGGAAGAATTGCTAAGGATTTGATAGGTAAGAGGGTTGCAAACACCAGGTCTTTGTATCTTTAGCTCTTCCAATGCCACTGTTGATCACTGAAGTTGGGAGAAGAGTAACTGTGATGTCCTATGACTTTGGAGCATTTGGGAACACATGTGGTTACCATAGAAGTCAACCCCTTTCTTTAGTTTGTGGTCCTCTGTTCTCACAGCCAAAAGACTCAAAAAGGCTTTCGGATTCATCCGATAGTGAGCATTTGTCATATGCTGCACAGTGATATGGAATTTAAACACAAGTGATTAAAACACATATTTCTTTATTTCATGGATCTAACATTCTAATAGGGGAGACAAAAGACAAAAGTAAGCAAGTAAGCATAAAAGGGCAAGTTGTGGCAAGTGATGGGGAGTATGTTACTCTGTGGCCTGAGAGGTTTGATGGGGAGATGGTGGGAAACCTACTTCAGGTGTTTCCTAAAAAACCTTCTGTAGAGTGGTAGAGTGCAGTCTGAGACATGAACGAACCAAAGGGATTTGTTAAACCCTCTCTCCTGAAAAATAAGTACTGGAACTGGAATGCATATCTAGATTTGTTGAACTCCAATCTGTTCATTTTCATCCTAGTTTGGAAGTTGTGCCAGTCAAAAAAGTTCTGGAATTCCTTCTCAAAATGGAGGGAGAATTAGCATTAACAAGGGCAAGTGTGCACATGCAAATGACGCTATGTTTCTGAATTCCAAGAAAGGAAATACTCGATCATGTTAAGTAGCTCTAGCTAGAGTATTTCCATCACTCCAGTAGGCTAGTATTTTTCATGTTGTACACGAAGACTTCTTCCTTTTGATTTGTCCCTGGTTGACAAGAACAAGCACGTTGGTCGTTGCCCTTTGTATTAGAGGTGCTTGTCATGTCCCTCACTTGTATCAATATATCATGTTTCCTGATCAGCCCGTCCTCTTGAATCTTAATCTCTAACTGTTGAACCATCTTCACATAAATTGCATGGATTGTCCCTGGGACAACCTTAGAGGGCACCATTCACATTACAGATGGTATAGATGGTTGGAATGAAAGCACCTTATCAGCAAGAGGTACTGAAAAGCCTAGAGGAAGGAATGCTTTTTCTACTCTGTGGAAGGGGGTGTTTTCATACTTTGCTTAAAGCAACCTTGCCAGTAAGAAGTATGTCTGCCTGTCTTACTTATCAATCTCTTTTATTTCTAATTCAAAAACAGGAAGATGAAAATTGATTTTAGGACCCTTTTTCTCCCCTCAGCATTATGAAGAAACTGCAGGCATATCTCCAGAAGGGCATTGTCCATTTTTCTTCTTTTTACTGCTAACAACACTAGCTTTTCATCTGATGTACAACAACCTCCTGAAATTATGCATGACATTTTTTATGGTGGTTTTGCAGTTAGTTGTGTTACCTATTCCAGGCAATAAACTTACTTTTAATAATGATAATATGAGCACTTGAGGTTGGAAAGTACTCTCACCAAGGGAGAGAAGCGGGCTGCCAGGTCTGGGAGTCAACCTGGGGGAGGGACATCTGGACAGAAAGTGCTGTAGTCTCACACACTCAACCTTTCTATACGGCTGGATGAGTCCCCGACTTTCCAGTTCTTTCTTTTATATGTCAGTATCCTCATTGGAAGGAGTTCACTGATTTCATTTACTCTCTAAATGTTCATGTTGAAGATTTCACATCTAGAGTAGTATTTTAAAATGAAAGTGAGATTACAAGGGATTTTTGATTCCCAGGATGGGGCTTAGTCAAATTCAGCTGTACTGCTTATTAGCCTTTTAACTTTGGTCACATTACTTATCCTTTTCAAGCTCAGTTTCTTCATTTGTAACAAGCAGATAGTAATGATTCTTATTGCATAAGGTTGTTGTGAGGCTTAAATGACCTGAACCACATAAAGCACTTAGCATATTACATGGCACATAATATAAATGTTAGTTATTAATGGTACATATTTCTGTAAGTTAAAGTTTTTGAAACAGTTGTATTATTTTGATGATACTAAAAATTAAGACCAAATTTAAACAAAAGAAAAAATAATTAAGAGTAGAAAATCAAAAAGTAAAGTCTAGGTCATTTAATTCAAGTTTGTTTTAAATTTGTTTTCCATATACTCATCCTAGGGGAGAGCACTTTGTAACTTGAAGCTCTTTTCATATTGAGAAGGACGTGATTTTGAACAATTACTTAAAACACTAGTGGCAGTAAGCGAAAAATGAAAGAGTGAAGTTGGTTGTTTTCTTCAAGACAGACAAATTCTGTGGTTGGTAAATGACACTGGGAGCAATTTTTTGTAAAAATGTTTCTTTTGGAATTTCAAATATGAAACTCAAAGTCTATTTAGAAAACCATAAATCATCTCATTGTGATTAGAATAAAATACTCATTGGTGGAGTACTTACAGATAAAGCTGGAAGAAGAAGTAGAACTGGAAGAGATCTACTTGCTTTGACGAGCAGTGTACACTTTTGTTAAGCCAATGGGAAGTCACAAAAGCTTTGGAGGAGGGTGATTCAACCAGTGTGGTGAAACTATTTCACTGCATGTTTGAGTTGGATGGGGTGATTTCAAAGCAGGGGACAAATGCATATTAAGCAAGAGAAAAGCAGCGTTTGAATGCACTCTGAAAAGTTAGATCTAACAAACATGTAGAAAAGCTTTAGATGGGGTGTAAGGGGAGGGAAACATGGACTTTGATGCCATTAACAGAGAGGCCATGTGAGGTTGAGACTGGCCTGGGAGACAATGTGTTCAATTTGGACATGCTGCTAGAACTCTCAGGAAATGCTCCTTCAACTGCTGGAAAGAGCTCAGAAGGGACATCAAAGCTAATGAGACAGTTTGATATCTTCAGAGAGGTGGTGTTTGAAGCTATAGGTTGAAATGGATTTCCTAGGCCTTAAGAAATGCCACATTCAGAGAGGAACAAGGTGGCGAATGAGAAACTCCGAGAGAAATAAAGAGCATGGGTAGCGAAGAGTTAGTTATAGAGGCTAAGGGAGGAAGGCAGTCCACTATGTTGGGCAATCTGACAATGTCATAGCCAAGCACAGTTTTGATGGAAAGGATAGGGAAGAACGCAGCTGAAATAAGTAGAGATGTGATGAAGGGAGACACGAAATAAGACATCGAGTATGTATTGAGACTTAAACTCAAGTCAGGGCTGAATAAAAGAAATGCTGGTCTTAGGGGAAACAAGACTGAAAATACTAGGAAGAGAGGATGATTCTAGGACAATATTCCAAATTCTAAGCTGGCACTTAGAACTCATAAACAATATTGCTTTTTTTGTGCTTTTGGGATCTATTCTCTATTTCTCTTGCTACATATTTCTATTTCTTATTTTAAGTTTACTCTTTTCACTGTGACCTATTGTCCTGTTCTTCAGAAAACCTCTGATAGCTCTTTTCAGTCTTTCAATTCAATCTCTCTTCCCAAAGATCATGGGTTCAAGAGCTTTTTGTTTCTTCATTTTCAGCATTACAGTTGTGTCTTTTTCAATGTAATTTCTACTACTTAAATATTAAAATTATATTTTAATAACTATTAAAAAATGTCTTTTGAAGGACCATTGCACCAGACCTTTATAGAGATTTAAGATGTGTGCCATTGAAAATCAACAGCTGAATATAATACATTAACTTCACAACCAACAGCCAATTCTTAAATCATTCATATTCCTGGGCACATGTCCATCATGCTTGTTTTGAACGACTAATTACTTAAAATCTTTATATCTTGACTCCCTCAAGATCTGAGAGAATGGTCAAACATTCCAGTTTTACCTTATTTCTGTTTCTAGGATTGACAACTGATTGGCTTCTCAATTACTTTTCCAATAAGCATGTTAGTTCAAATTATATACAGGATTTAACATTGTCTTTCAAATATAGTTGGTTGATTGGTTTAAATGGTTGCTTTTGTTCAGATGAACAGTCTTGATTTTATAAAGTCCATCTTGCAATGGTTAAAGCATATAGATAGATTTAATCACCTAAAATAACTTTATCTAGTAAAGAGCTTCTTAAATTTATCCTAAATCTTTGTAACAAGTTAGCACCTTGAGCTTACTTTTTTTCTTACAGTTTGTGTTCGAAGTGTAAGTTAGTAGAGTTCACTGGCATCTGACTCTCCTTTCTCCCTGGGTCTGCAGGAGGCTTTGTTTCTAGTCCCCTTGCAATTAGGGTCATGTGATTGGTACTGGCCAATGAAATATGAGCATGAGTGAAATCTATTGTTTTCCAGTCCTCTGCAACTCTCCCATTCCTCTTTTCTTTTTTTCTGATGATGCATATACCTTTGTGTTGTGATGACTTTGCCTTATAAATCAAGTAGTTTGGATGACTAAGGCATCATATCATATGGAAGGTAGTTGCCCTGGGCAGTCTCCTGGCCTTATGGTTGATTTTATTTGAATAATAAATACACTTTTTGGTGTGTAAAATCACTTAGACATTCATTTTTTAGTTTTGTTACTGCAGCATAACCTATATTATCTTGACTATTACTATTAAAAGCTAAGAGTGGGCACACTCCAATGGCTCAACGGGTAAGTCCACAAGGTATAGCTCACATACATCTTAAGGACCCAGGTTTGCAACCCAAGGGTATGGGGAACAACCAAGATGAATAACTAAATACAATAAAAAATGCTTCCTCCTCTTGCCTGCCTGCCTACTTGCCTTCGTTCTTGCCTCCACTTGAAAAAAGCTAATAGTATGAGCATGCCCTAATAGCCTTCGAGGCAATGGGAAACTACCCAAGAATTCAGAAGCTGTTAACCAGCAAGCAATGGTTGTTGCTTACAATCTCTGGTCTCAAGGAGCTTTACCTCCCAGGGAGAGAGAAAAGAAAAACTTTAATTAAATGCAAACATGGAAGGATAAAATAAGCTACACATAACCAACCCCTAGCAATCTAGAGACCCAGTCACCTATTGGGGATATGTGTTTGTACGTGCTGAATTAACATGAGAGTGAGGAAGTTAAGGTGGGGGTGGGTATATTTTTTGAGATCCTTGAGTCAAGCTATCTAGAAGATTTCCCAGGGCAAGTCCACTCTACATCAAAGGGACAGGCATAAAGAAACTTAAAGATAACAATTTCATGTGATAACTTGAAGGCAGTAGAAGACAAAAATTTAGATAAGGAGATTAAGATAGATTTATGTAATTAAATATAGACTACATGATTGAAGGTCATTGGAGTAAGGGAGAAAATAAAGTTAGAACAATTGTTTAGCAAGGGTAAGAGAGATTAACAGGTTGCCTGGTGGCCAAGGGAAAGAGAAACACCATCAGTCATTAAGAATTATAGTGTCCATAATACAAGAAATAAGCCAGTTGTTAAGAAAACAGACCCATTCCTTACATGAGGTTTGACGGAAATTCTAACACGGGTCTGCAAAATCAGGGAAGGTGATTTAGGGACTGTAAATATGTAGAAAAAAATTCTTGGCAGCACAAGCTGGGTAGGAGAGCTGAGAGCTCTTTCTCCAAACAAAAATAAAACAGAAAAGTTGGGCAATCATATGTATGCATTATTCTTTAACCTAAAAAATCCACGAGAGGGAACCCATGATTTTCTAGCATATCAAGAAATACACCAAGAAATGTGGGGAAGGAAGCTTCCAGATATTGCTTGGACTAGACAACATTCTGTGGTGTTTTATTTGGGAGCAAGCGTTTTTTGAGTTTTATAGCTGCTTTACTATGTTTGTATAAATATATAGAGTAACTTTTGGTAACTTTGAAAGAGTGCCATTGCAATACCTGATATGTTTGCTTTAAAAACTCCTCTCCAGCCTTAAGAAAGACATGCCAGTAGTAATCAAAGTATTTATCCTTAAGGACGAATAGACAGTCACAATAGATATTCTCAAAGGATCGGCAGTTCACTGAAACAGTGAGATAATTTTATAGTCGGACCAAATGACCAGAGAGCTCTTTTACAGCTACTTAAATAAGTTAATATTGATTTTATGATGCTATTTCTATTATTTTATAAGGGAAAGTAGTGAGAATATGAGGTGTTGGAGTCTGTTGCCCACTTTTATGAACTGGCCTGTTTGCTTTTTTTTATTAACTGTTTCCTGCTTTCTAAAGCAACTGGGCAGGCTGTTCTCTGGGTCCAGCATTTGATCAGAAAATAAGTTTTCTTTTTCTTTTTTGGGGATAAAAGATGGAAACAAATATGTTATCAAGTAGACCTGGGACCCAAGTATCTCTTTCTACTTAATTTTGTCCTGAACTAGGATTATTTTATTTACCTGTCAGCAGCTAGGTCTCTTGCTGAAATGTTAATTGGGGTCTCTCAGTCAAGTCTTAAAACATTTCTACAAAGCCAGGTTTTCCCTGTGTTGTATCCAGAGCTTTTTCAGTTATTGTTCTCAGAATGTTGCTTCAACAGGGAACCCACAAAAAAACTGCTGTGGTGACCTAGTTAATGCTGCTGTGTATTTCTCCTTCAGTGCACATCATGGGGGGGACGTCTGTGGCTTGATTCAGCCATTGACTTAGCTATTCTTGCTTCCATAATTTTATTAAGACTCTCTTTTTCTTTAAAAAAAAAAAAGGCTTCTGTTTTAGTTATAAATCTCCTTAAATCAGGTTCCAATGCCCTAAAAATATGAGCCAATTGGCAACATTATTTGCTTAGATTTGTATGTTCCAAGTACTCAATTTCCTCCAAGTTTCAGAATCTGAGGCCACAGTATCAGTTAACATAACATATATTTATACTATATCCTCTAACATGGTTTTCTGCAAATGGTCTTGGTCCTTGGGTGAGCAGAGGGCAGGCCTCTGAAAGGGAAGTTTGGTGTCCCTAGAGTGATACTTGCGTGATTTTTGAAGGATTGCTTTTCAGAATGCTACATGGACCAGGCTCCTTTGCTATCACTGAGCATTCTCGCTGCCTTTCTTTTTTTTTTTTTTTTTCATTTAGAGTTTGCAAGTTCTTAAAAAATAATCAGCTCTGGTAGGAAATTTTTTAATTAAAGAGTTTTTATTTTTGGGCTTTGCTTTTTTTGGGCCAAGTAAATAAAATTTCATCAGGCAGGAGCTCCCAGGGCTTATCCTTGGATGTATGATGATTTGCATCTCCAAATGTCGGGCTGATCCTGGGGAGTGTTTGCTATTTCTGACTGAGGACTGAACTGTGATGTCTTAGCATGACGTCCACAGGCCCACTTTCTCCTCCCCTCTTTTGTGAGACTGAATGCAGGCTACACAGAGACCCAGGTACTGTAGGTGTTCTGTGTCTGAGTACTTAAAAGTTAGATACATAGCTAACAAACCATGAAAAAAACCCATAATTTAGCCTCTTATCTTGACAAGCGTAATTTCATCTTTACCTAACAGGCAAAGTTCAAATTTAGAGTTTTTAAAATCCTTGCATTTCTCGGGTGATTGTGCTGGATGGAATGAGATGCCCTCAGCCCTGGCTGGCACTCCTTTTCTTCCCACCACCAGCTCGTGTGTCAGAGGCCTCTCATGGGCAAGTTGCTTTACAGATGCCATGTGAACAGCAATGGCTTTGGCCTTGGTGACCTCTTGGGCTTCTAAGGGCTTCTCAGTATCACATTCCACCCTTGGGTGGGTGGGCCTGGAGAACTGACCAGTGGAGGCCCTGGAAGGGAACTCAGGAAATTCTGGGACCTGGGCACTGAGCTGCAGCCTCAAAGGAGGGTGTATTAACTTTACTAAAAGTGCTCTTAAAAAATACCACGAACTGGGTGACTTCAACAACTAAAGAGTATTGCCTCACAATTCTGGAGGTTAGATGACCCAGATCAAGGTGTCAGCAGAGTTGGTTATTTCCAAAGGTCATGAGAGAGGATCTGTTCCAGCTCTCTCCCTTGGTTTCTGGTGATTTTGGTTTATAGATGCATCACCCTGATCTCTGCCTTCATTGTCACATGCCATTCTCCCTGTGTGCATGTCTGTGTCTAAATCTCCCTTTTAATAAGAACACAAGTCATATTGACTAGGGCCACTCTAATGCCTCCTCTTAACTTGATTACATTGCAAAAACTATTTCCAAATAAGATCACATTCTGTGGTACTGGAAGTAAGGATTTTGACATATCAATTTTGGGAGGACACTTCAACTGAAAACAGAGAAAGTGTGGCCTCCCATTGGGCGCATTCCCTTGGATTTGTGGACTTATCCAAGGTTGTAGCTGGCTCTCTGAAGTTTGGGGTTTGTGGCAGGGATGCCTCTAAGGGAAATTCTGAGCATAAATTCTTTTGTCTCTCTCTTTTTTTTTTTAAAAAGAGAAGAAAGGCAGGCAGGAAGGCAGGAATACAGGAAGGAAGGAGAGAAGAAAGGGAGGAAGGGAGGGAGAGGAGGAAGAAGCATTTTTATTTATTTGTTTATTCTGGTTGTTCTTCTCAGCCCTGGGTTGTAAAGTCATGTCCCTAAGTTTTTTGCATGGTCTGTGCCCCAGCTGCTGTCAACCGAAAGCTGAGGGCATGTCATCTGGGCATATATTCTTTATCACCAAATTTCATTGTAGTCTTTGACAGAGGGCGATTAAGTAGTTTAAAAAGCAATAGACATGCACCCTGGTGGAGCAGTGGTTAGGACGTCAGCCTCCGGAGGAGCGCAGTCTGGGAATATCCCAAGGAGCCGAGTTTGCATCCCAGGCCTGGGGGCTGTTGGGGGAACAGGCAAGGTGAACAACTAAATAAAATTAAATGAAATGTTTTTTTCCTTTTCTCCTCCTCACTGAGTACTCGCCTTCATTCCTATTTATGCCTTTCCTGAAAAAAATAAAATAAAATAAAATAAAAATAAAAAGAACAGAAAGGGCATGGATTGCTAACCTCCTCTGAATTTCCACAGTTGGCTAATTTTATGAAGATTCTTCTCTTTATGAAGATTCTCATCTCCAACAGTCCTTTCAAGCTTGTGCACGTTATCAACTTTTTCCCTCCTTACTCTTACTTCTCACTACAACTTCTCACCCAGTTATTTCCTAGATTATAAGCTTCTGTTTTTTCAGCCACAAGTGCTGGTGTTTAGCACTCTGTTGGAGTGCGGGGGTCTTCTGCTGGTTCTCTAGGCCTCTAGCTTTGGTTGAAGGCGTATTTAACGCACTATCTTTGATTATGGATGGCATGTTTTAGGTTTGAGGGCAGGCAGTTCAATGTTGTCCATCTGAGTTATTTCTGAGGCTACATTTTAAAAATAATTCATGGCGGGAAGGCGAGGTACTCCACTCTGTGACTAAAAACAATCTCCTGGGAGCCAAAGGAACACAGATACTGTTTATTCTCCACGCTAAAAATAGGTGGGCTGGTATTTTTAGTCATTCCCCAAAATATGGTGTCTGGACTCAAATGCAGCTGTGGGTGCCTGTCTTTATGGGATGGACTAAGACTGGCCATGCAGGGAGGAACCACCGGGGTCAGATGTTAGGGCAAAAAATGTCTCGAGGAGAGAAGCTAGATCTTGCGACCAATTTAAGGTTTCCAGCTAATGAAACATTAGGTTTCCAGCTCAATCAAGCATTTTTAAAGTTTAAAACAAAAACAAAGCAACCTCCAAGAATGATGAGAGCAAAACGGCAGCACTTGTTACGTCCCCAGTTGTAAAAGTGAGCTGCTGCTTCCCCTCAGCTGAGGGCAGAAAGTGGTCTGGAATCACAACAAAATTAATTTGTTTACTTGGGTATAAATTTAAAATGACTTACCTGATTTTTTTTCTTTCCGTAATTCAGTCCCAAAGGATTTTCTTTTTTGCCACCTTGTTATAAAATCAGATTCCATTTTATGCAGCCCACCCCTCACTACCCCTCCCACTAATCCCTGGACTAAATGTATGTGTTAAGAAAACACCAGAGCTATAGCTTGTGTTTTTATCATATTTTTGGATAGATTTTCTGGGACCCTAGATAAGAGAGAAGGAAAGAAGCGCTTCATGGGCATTTAAGCAGTTTTTAGAAATCTCACCTATTGACTTAGTGGGACCCTCCACCTACCACGCCCCCTTCCAAGCCAAGTTTAAGGGATCATTTCTTCACCAGACCTTACATATATCAAATTAAGTGCTTAATCTGAGATCAGTTGTGAGGTTTCAAAAGGAACGAAGAGCAACACAGTGAAAAAGTGTTGAAGATTGGATGTGTCGAACTGAAAACATTAAAAACAGAATTTGAGTTATTCCTGTATTGCATGACAAAGTCATCCTCCTTGCCTCACTCACCTGAGACCATGAAGAAAAAGACCAAGAAACTTTCTCCAAATCACACAGTCACACGTAGGATTCAAACGAAACCCACAGTAGAAAACATGGGGAAGATAATTAATGTGACTTCAAAAGTAGCTTAATGAGCAGCGTTGCTTTCCTAACAAAGTGTCCAACCAAGTGTCTGGTATTTGGCTGGGCATGAGGGCACTGGGGCCAACAGATGTCCTCAGTGTGTGTGTAAGGGTGGAGACGTGCATCTCTGTGTGTATTTCAGGCTGCAAGAAGGTTGGTGTTGCAACCCTAAGTGGGTCCATAACGGATTATATTCCCAATATAGAAATTGGAAAATCAAACCCCTGCGTGTACAGCGGTGTCATCTCTTATGTGTTTTGATCTGAAGACACTGAGGTAGGAGGATCTGTGGAAAAAGACCACGTTATTGAAAGATCAAGAAAGGAATGTTATTTAAGTCACACCATCCCTGCATGCCATCTGCTAAGCAGATGTGACTCTTAAAAATTAATTTTTAAAATTATTTCTTTGCCTTACTCTGTTGTGTGTATTTTGGGGTATTAAATTCACACCTCAGACATATATCTCACACCACACCCACCCCAGATCTGCAGTGTCCTTTTACCACCACCTCGTTCCCACTTTCCTTCCCTGCGGCCTCGTGCCCTCTGGCAGCCAGTCTTTCATCCTGTGAGTTTTGCTGAGTTTTGTCTGTTCATTCATTTTGTTTATTTATATTCCACATATGAGTGAAACTAGCCTGATTTCTCATTTTCTTTCTGGCTTGTTTTTCTTGACATGATTACCTCTACTTGTATCCAGGTTATTGCAAAAGGTAGTTTCATCTTTTTAGCAGCTGCATAGAATTTCATACATCACAGCTTCTTTATCCAGCCACAGATGTGATTTTTAAGTTGATGTCCTGTAATTCCATGCCAGATTAATTTTCCTGTCTATAGTGAACCACTTCCAATCTCTCATCATGCAGATGATGGACATTTTGAATGATAGGTCTTTTATATTTTTCACGCTAATTCTTTTCAAAATATCTTCATGTTATAACCATTCCAAGATTATTGGCTATATTTTTGCCCTATTATTTTTTCCTGAAACTCAATGCACAATTTCTTTTTTGGCTTTATAAAGCCAGGTTATTTTGTATCTCAGAAGCACCTACTCCGGTATAACCAAGGGGGCACCAAAGATGAGTCACTTAGAAAATTGGTGGCAAAGGTGGGCACTCTATATTGTGGTGATTTTTCAAGGTCTTCTTTGACCTGGACAAGACACTATCGATGGAGTGTCATTTTCACCCTTTGTAATTAAAATAATAAGAGATGACTTTTCATCTGCTTGATAGTCTCCATACAATCTTTTGGGAGGAATTGAAGATTTTTCTGGACTCCTGGGGCTTGTCTGGCTACTTTTCCTGACAGCCCTGGACACAGCCCTGTGTGTGTCTGTCGCACTCAGCAGGGCAGCAAATGGCAGGGTCCTGCTGTGATTTCACAGTCCTGCCTTTCTTCTCGGGCATCCAGACTGGGATATACATATATATATATATATATATATATATATATATATATATATATATATACCATTACCACATCATTCACAGCTTGCTGTCAGCAAGCCAAGAATCACATCACCTTACCCCACACTCACATTAGCACGAATAATTTAAATCAACATTTCTGTGGGGCTGCACTAGGGGAGAGTGTTGTTTGGGAAGTCGGGTGCATCTGCGGGGCTGGCTGACAGTGGTAGATTTTTCTTGCTCTTGGTGGGCTCAAGTGCTTGTCTAAATACAGCCCCTTCACACTGCCTTGTTGTCTCAACCCAGCAGGCAGCAGTTTTGGCTCACTCCATCACAGCCTCCCTTGTCAACAAAGCCTTGTCTTTGCAGGTTTTAGCCCGAGGGGTGTATGTCTCTGTGAGAGTGTTTGCTAGGAAAAGTTTTCCTCCCTGATGGAGGAAAGGGAGAACAGAAATGAGCCACAGAATTCTCTAGAAATGCCCGGTATGCATTCAGATTTCATGGAGAGGTTACCGGCTCTTCTTCCCCCAGTCTCTTGAGGTCCTACGCTGGCGTATCCCACTGTATCACAGACTGCAGTGATTTCTAACTTGGACAACCAACTCAGCGGTGAGGCAATCCAAATCTAAATATTCTTTCAGTCTCCTTGGCGCCTTTCAGTAAGAAGAGCAGCAATGCACACACACTGGCTTCTCTCCTCTCCTGGATGACGAGGACAGGATAGAGCGATGTACACACTGTCAAGATGTCCCTTGATCTTTCTGTTCTTTCAGATGTGGGACGTGACTTTAAAAAAATGTCAATGCCAAGAGCAATACTAGGCATATGCATGATGAATGTGTGAGGGAAAGAGTGAACATTTGGGGAAATGTATAGGCTAGAATGGATAAAAGAGAGGCTTTCGTTAGAAGATAGTTTTCTGAAGATGAAGGTGGAAGAAATGATCATCTGTTGTCTGTTTAACTCACATATTTGACCTTCTGCCCTGATGCAGACATGGACACTTTGGTCACCACACAAGCAGCAGAGTCCCAGTTCTTTATTCCCACGTGGTAATACTGTGTCACATCCTTGCCGTGGTCTCATGGTGGGAAAATGGATGAACCAAGTTCTTCATTTTTGTAGTTGATCATTTTACTTGTTTGGCCAACTGGACGCTAACTAATGAGTCTTAAGATGGGCTTGGTCTGTTGGCCTTCCTTTTGTGGTTCCACCAAAGCTGTGAGAAGAACATCCTCACTTCACTACCCCATAGGCTGTTGGTTTCAGGACAATGAAAAACATGGAGTCAGCCTAAACCAGTTCTTCCCTGAAGCCAAGCCCAGTTGAGCCCAAGCCAACCTTCAGATGCATGAACAAGAAATACTGTTGTGTGCCTTGAAGATTTTTTTGTTATGCACAAAAGCTTATATAAAATAAATTCCATTACTACCAATTTGCATTTCGCAGCAGTTCTAATGGACTTTTAGGTTCTTGTTACATAGTAACAGCTGACCGGTACTTGCCACTGCCGCCATTATTGCTAATTTACCTTTCATACCACTCCATGGGGTTTTACTTTAAAGAGATAGGATGCCCATGAGCCCAGAGCTCACCCTGCATCCCTGTCCTGTTACAGAGGAAATAAAGGCTCTGTAAAGTGATATGAAAAAGTCCAGCAGTAATCCTCTAGCTTAACCACTGGGATGGTACGTGTGCTCTCACGCTTCAGGTGGACACAGCAGAACAGTGGCAGTCGTTACATGTCATTCTAGTTAGGTACTTTCTGTTTATGACACAAAGCTCACCCAGGCTGGAAATCTGGTGGGAACAGAAGAGCTGTGAGAGAGAGAGACTGCAGTCCTCCTGTCTCATGTGTAAGCATCATACTTTAGACTCTTGGCGGCATCCAGCAGTGACCTTGACGACAAGTGGGAGGAGGGCGAAGTAGCCACAACTAAAGAGCTCCAGGAAAAATTCAGAGAAAACAGTAGAAACAATTCACATCCATCTGTGGATAAGTGGACAAACACAATGTGGTGTCTACATACAATGGAAATTATTTAGTCTTAAGAAGAAGGAAATGAATACTGTCACATACTGCAGCATGGGGAAGCCTTGCATACATCACACTAGGTGAAACAAGCCAGTCACAAAACGACAAACAGGAAATAATTCCACTTACATGAATGTAGTCAAACTCATAGAAACAGAGAATGGTCAGGGGCTGTCAGGGAAACCTGGGAAGGAGAAAGTGATGTGTTGTTACTTAGAGATTTTGAGTTTCAGTGTTGCAAGATGAAAAAGTTCCAAAGACTGGTTGTACAAAAACAGTAATATTGCTTCGCACTTCCCTCAGTGTGCACTTCATCATATCCACCATGAGTTCTAGTGCCCTTTACCATCACTCTGTTAACTCCTTCTACCATCTGAAATTTGTATAATAACAGACTTCAATGTTATGTAGTAAAAAATTAAAATAAGGTGCACCCTGGTGGAGCAGCAGTTAGGTCAATCACCTTTGAAGAAGCACAGGCCACATAGCCCTGGGTTCGAAGGCTGGGCCTGGGGGAAACTGCAAATCAAACAATAAAATAAAATAAGACAAAAGTGCTTCTTCTAAAAATTATAATAGAAGATAGTATACTTAATACTGCTGAACCATACACATAGAAACAGTCAATTTTATATTAGATATGTGTGTTTTACTGTAATTAAAAAGTGAATAAAAATTCTTGTTGATTGCTGGCAGAGACCCATGGGTACCCTGCTCACTGCAGAGCTGGCCGATGATTAGCCAACTTTGACAGAGTTGATCTTTAATTCCTGTTTCAATTTTTTCACCCCATCTTCCCACCATCATACTCCCTGATGCCTAAACATATCAGCAAGTAGTTTGATGATAAGTAATTTCAATAATGCCAGGTTTACTTTCCTTGTTAAAATTCACATACATTCAAGCTCTTTTTTCTCTCTTTTAATCTTGAAGTTTTGTTTACTGGCAATATATGCATGTCATACACAAAACTAAAATTTCCCTTTATTTGTTGTTCTCTCTTTTAGCTCTATTATCATATGATTTTCTTTTTTGGCTCACATATGGTTTAATTATTTCCCTTCTGGAATCCCTGCATTTAAATGTAGAAATCCCTGGTTTTATTTCCATTGATTCAACAAGCAACTGTCATGATTGACAACAAAAAATGGAGTAGTCTCTGTCCAGTTTAGCCATCGTTGTGTTATATATATTTAATCACAGTCTTTTTCTTCAAGTCGATTAACCCATTCTTTGGTGATTTTAATTTAATCTGAACATTTGACTAGAACACAAGGCTCTATTCATCTAAGAAACAATCTAAGGACACAGGCAGATATGGATAAGAGTGAGAAGTGTCCATGCCAAATCCCTTCCCCCTTTAGGAAAAACACAAGTTATGAACTTTATACATATCAAGCAAGCTGTAAGTTTTCCTCTTCCCAAGCCTCCCCATGGTAGAAAGTTACTAAACAGCTCTGCTATGATTATCCACCATAAGGTCCCACACTTCTGTTCCATTACTTCTTTGATTCTCCCATGGGAGCACTATCTGTGCCAAGATCTGTCTCTGTCTCTGTCTCTCTCTCTCACTCTCTCTCGGTTTCATTTTTTTTTCAGGTAGTTTTTCTCATATGCAAGCTATCACCCTCTTCAGTTTCCTTCAGTTTCAACTTTTTCAACCCTTGTCTGGTAAGACCTGGAGCATTTCACCCACGTCTCTCTGTCTGCGTGTTTTTCTTTCTTTTTGAATGTATTTAAAATTAGCATACTGGGTGACTCTGATGCATGTGATATGAGGACCATTATAGGAGAAAAGTATATATTTTTGGTATTAAACACCACTAGATTTTAGTTCCAACTCTGTCATTTCAGAATTGAGCTATGCTACGGAAGCAGACCGTTGCATTCACATCCGGAAAACGGGGGAATGAAAGCACTATGTTAATTTATGTTTGTTTGTCTCTTGTCATTGCCTTTAGATTTTTGTAAACCATGTCTGATGGATGGTATTTAGTGAGAAAAATGAGTTATTTGTTGAATTGATGGAAGTACAAATAGTTTATAGTAGCAGCAGTAGGAAAGCAGAACTATGGGGCAAGGTCTGATGGGCATTGTGTGACTTGGTTGTGGCATTCTGCAAAGTTCTCTTCTGACTGCAATAATTTCTCACTGAAGAAGGAAGCAAAGTCCATAAAGTGAGAATGAGGAGAGGTACTGAGAGTGAGGGTACTAGCAGAGGGTGCACTAGTTTTCTAGCGCTGCTGTTAACAATACATTACAAGCTAGATGACTTAAACAGTAGGCAAATGCTTATTTTCTCACAGTTAGGGAGGTTAGAAGTCCAAGATCAAGTTTTGGCTCCATGGGTGGACTGGGAAGGAGAATCTGCTCTGTACCTCTCTTCTAGCTTCTGACAGCCAGCTTTGACATTTCTTGGCTTGTAGGTGCATCACTCTGCCTTGATCTCCCTGTGGGCATGTCTGTCCTTGTGTCCAAATGTCTCTTCATAAGGACACCAGTCATATTGGATTGTAGACTTCCCTAATGGCTTCTTTTAACTCGATTACTTCTGTAAAGCCCCTACTTTCAAATAAAGTCACATTTTGAGGTACTGAGGGTTGGAAATTTAACACGTATGTTTTGAGGGACACCATAAGAGGCACACAGGAGAGAAGGTAGAAAATGGACCAAGTGCACATAACCTAACAGCAGACAATATGCAGACAAAAGTCCAGTTGCTGTCTGTGGTCATGAGCTTAAAGGAAACTAGTCAGTGAGATGTGTGTTTTTCTTCAACTGTATCATCACAGAAAACCTTTGGATTCCACTTAATTTACTCTTATTTTGTTTCATTATTGGTCATTGTGTAAGGGTACATTTGCAAATATCCGCTGTTTTGATCACATTACATTTAATTGTTGGACTATCTTGTAGCCATCATTTTTAACATCAACGATATAAGAAAGTGACTTAAAATCTAAGCTTTTGCAGCTCTTAAAAAAGAAGAAATCGTGCCCTTTGCAACAATCTGGATGGAACCATAAACCAGAAAGAAATATGTGGAATATAAAGAAACAAAACAGACAAATCTCAACTAAATTTACAGACACAGACTGGCCTCCCGAGGGCGGGAGATGGGGGAACAAGGTAGCAGTAAGGGCGCTAGTGCTTTGGAGTTGTGCGTGGTGTGAAATGCACACACAGACTGAGGTGTGAGTTCAATTTCTTAAAATGCATATAGCCATGTAAATGAAATAAATAGCACAACTATTAAAAATTAACCATCTAGGTTTTTTTCCTATTGAAAACAGCAAAGAATTTATTGGTATTCTTGTGGGTCAGGAGGATGCATTACCTTAAGGCATCATCCTGGCCTCATACAGTAAAAGCAGAATAACTTTTTCTTGGTGGATGTCTGACATATACAAAAGTAGATGGGATACTAATGAGGCTGTGTAACTTTAATTGTACTTCGATACTTAACCAACTCAAGTCTATTTTCTTTTTAAGTTACAATGGACATATAACACTAGTTTTAGATATACAACAGTGATTTGATATGTGTATGTATTACAAAATGATTTCTTTAAATAAGATTAAATACATTTAGCTAATGTATCACTACACATGGTCAACAACTTTTTTTCTTGTGATGTGAAATTTTGAGATCTATTCTCTTGGCAACTTTACAGCACAGTATTGAGCTCATGGCTAATCTTGTTTTATTTATATCCTGACCCATTCTTGTCCTCACATACTATTTTTAAGTGAACCCTAGACATCACATCTTTCTAATCTATAAGTATTTCAGTATCTCTAAAATATTTAAAAAATCCACAGTACCTAAAATATTAGCAAAACTTAATTACTCTTTAAATATCTAATAATCTCATGTTTGGTTGTTTTTTTTTGTTTTCTGTTTCTCCCTGTTTTTAAAAGAAAGGCAGGCAGGAATGAAGGTGAACAGGTAAGCAGGTGGGAAGAGAGAAGAAGAAGAAGCACTTCATTTCATTTTCGTTTAGTTGTTCATCTTGGCAGCTCTCCACAGCCCCAGGGCAAGTCCCTGATATGTATGTAGACACCTTAGCCAGAGGTGACAGACCCAAGCTCTGAATTTTTTTTTTTTTTTAGAAAGAAGGAGGGGAGAGGAAAAAGAGCATTTAAAAAAATTATTTAGTTGTTATTTTTATTTTTTCACTCCAGTCTCAGGTCTTGAACCTGGGTCCTTGGACTGTATGTGGTTCGCACACCAATGTCTCAGCTGCCTGATCCACCAGGGCACATCATCTCTCTATTTTTTTTTAAGCATGTACATTAGAGTTTCATTATAACCAAATTTCATATTCCATATAAATACAGTTTTAACTAAATTTTTCTCTTGGCCATTTTATAGCAGAACCAAAAGTTTTTTTCTTTCTCTCTTTCCCCCACCTCCCTCTTTTCCATCCTTTCTTTCTCGCTTTTTTTAAAAAATTCTTTTTTATTGTAATAATTATTCTGCCCATTAAAATAATTTCTTATGGATAGATTCCCCATTTCTTAGATATGTTTCAACACACCATGCCCTCCACCAAATCGCCAAGTGTTCTTCCCCATTGTCCAGTGGGCTCCACCACCATTTGCCCCCACCTGCCCCATTCCCTGTTGGTCACCTCAGTTCTGTTGCAAAAGTTTCAGGATGTTTCATCTGTTCCTTTGTTTTGTCTGTTCACATTCCACCTATGAGTGAGGTCATCTGGTATCGACCTTTCTTCTTTTGACTTGTTTCACTTAGCATAATCCCCTCTAGTTCGGTACATGTTGATTAAAATGAACGAGGTTTCATCTCTTCTAAGGGATGTGTAGTGTTCCATTGTATATATGGACCACATCTTCTTTATCCAGTCATCTGATGTTGGGCACTTAGGTAATTTCCAGTTCTTAGCTATTGTGAATTAGGGCTGCAGTAAATATGGGGATACATACATCTCTGCAGATGGGTGTTTTTTTGTCTTTTGGGTAGATGCGCATCTTGCTTGTTTTTAAGGTTTGTTTGTTTGAAACAAGATTTTAAAAAGAATCATTTGGTTTATTCACATGTCATGAATTTCTTTTACTCAATAAGTTTTTCCATGTGTCTCTCTTCTTTTTCTGTGAAATTTATTTATGGCCGAAAACAGATTGTCTTATAAAGGTTCCGACTGTCCGGATAATGCTGATGGTATCCCATGCTGGTTTAAAAGGTTCCTGTGTCCTTGATTTTTCCTGGAATCTAGAAGTTCATCTTTGATATTTTCACCAAGACTTTTTATGGGAAGTGATGGTTCCTTTCTCAAGGGGCACAAAATATCTAGTTGTCTTTTCTTTTGTGATATTAGCCACTGTCGATATTCAATGACAGGATGTATTAATTTATTTGGATTTGCAAAACAATGTCATACTATTGTACCTTATTTACATGCTAATTGGAGTAATTCTGTAGCTGCTACTTGGTTATTTGTGAGTACATTTCATATAGGAAAGGCAGAGTGCTTTTTTTCCTTTATTTTTTTCCTTTATTTCATATCCTCCAATGGTGACCAATTATTCTGTTAAGTGTTTTTCAATGTTATTTATTTAAATGCTTATGTTTCCATCTATTATGGTTGTTATCCTTGCTGGTAATCAAATTGTTCCACCTTTGGCCAGCAATCACCCTTAAATTGACCCCTGAGTATTTTGATATAGCTTTTATAATTGTTAGTTGTATTTTCTTGCTGTCTGTAATGATCTGCCTACCCCTAATATGGGAATTCTGACCATAGAGAAGATGCTTTCCTAAGAGCAAAAGACAAGTTTTGAATTTCTGAGATAAAAAATTAGAATTGAAACTTCAGGATTACCAAAGCAGGCTCCAATCTCCTTTCTTCACTATATTTGAACAAGCTGTATGCTCATGTAGATGTGAATCCATTCAGAAAGGAGCAATCAACAATCAACTTTCTTTAATATGCATACACACAGGCTCTGTGTATAGACTATTGATAAAAAATGACAGTAAATAAACAGCATGGTCACTTCTTGTTCAACTGCCCTTGCGTCCAAGATGTCTTTCCATTCTTGTTGGTCAAGTCCATTGATTCTTCTTTTGATTTCCATGTTCTCCATGGTCTTTTCCTAACTAATCAAACTGTTCCATTTTTTGATTTACTTCATCGCCTGTCTCATTAGATCCTAGAATCCTTGAGCTGTGGTTCTAATGTTATAACATAGCGCTTGGAGCGTGCCAAGCACAAAGGAAAGTTTGAATAAAATACATAGAAATATACCCCATACCTGTTTAGAAATCACAAGGTTAGTAAAAATAGGCTTGCAAACTTTTATTCATTGACTGGATCCCCATTCCAAAAGTGAATTGTTGAATTAAGGCAATTCTATAGGTCAAGGTTGTCTAAGAGAAGTAAAGTGTGAACCACACATATAATTTTAAGTTTTCTAGTAACCACATTAAAAAAAAGTGATATGCCCTGGTGAAGTGGTAATAGTCAGCCACCTTGAGCCTGTGTGGTCCACACATACCCCAGGGATCCTGGCTCACATTCCTGGGGCTGGGGGGCAGGGTAATAACCAAGAAGAGCACTAACAAAATGAATAAAGTGCTTCCTCCTCCTCTCTCTTCCTGCCTACCTGTCTCTGCTCATCTTTGATTGTGCCTGCACCTTTCCTTAAAAAAAAAAAAAAAAAAAAAAAAAGAAATGGGTAAAATTAATCTCAGCTGTATATTTTATTTAACTTACTATATCCCTAATATCATTATTTCAAAATGTAGCAGATATGACATTATTAGTAAGATATTTTACTTTCTTTTTGTCATATTAAAATCTATGACATGAACGTACATTTTTAACTTTTAAATCCAAGCGTATTTCAATTTGAATCCCAAATTGTATCAGAAATATGTAATCAGTCATTTCAGTTGACAACAATGTATGGTGGAAGAAGTAGATTCATACACCAAGTTCTAAACATACTCATGTTTTCCTACAAAGCAGGTCCTCAAAAATACTGTTTCAATGTAACATTTATGAGAAAACAAAGTTGATGCCAGTCTAGGAGAACTGTCTGTGTGGGTGCGGCTCTGCATGTTCTCCCCTCATCTGTATGGGATTTCTCTGATATTGTGATTTCCTTCCACGTGTCAGAGATGTGCTCATGCGCTTCATTGGTGTTTGCTCATTGTCCCAGCAGAAGTGAGTGTGGATGTGTAGTGCCCTGTGATGGAAGGTCCCATCAGTGCCCTGTGATGGAAGGTCCCATCAGTGCCCTGTGATGGAAGGTCCCATCAGTGCCCTGTGATGGAAGGTCCCATCAGTGCCCTGTGATGGAAGGTCCCATCAGGCTTGGTTCCCACATCTGTTCTGAGCTATCATGGTAACCTCTGGCCACTGGAGACCCTAAAGTGGCACAAGTGGATTTGAAAAATAAATGAATATAAATGATTGTTTAATATTAGAAGTGTTTGGGGTCGTATTAAAAACTTGGTGATGTTTTTGTGACCAGAAATATGTTGTAAGAACATAACTCTTGATTTCATCCATTAGCCAATATTAAACATGGTTTGATTCTACATTATTTCACTAAAATTGAAGCTTTTAAAATCCGTTGATGAAGTTAAGTGAGGATTTACTGTGATCGAGTTGATCATAAATTTAAAAATTTTGTTTTACATACGTTAAAATGAAATAGGATATAAAACCTCTCAAGTTTCTTGGTTTTGCAAGCCATGTAGTAAGTCTTAATAGCTGCATGTTGTATTGGACAGTGTATTTCTAGGTACTGTGGATCCTAAGTTAGAACACATGTGAACAAAGATTGGTTCTTTCCAGAGAAATTAATCAGCCAGTTTTCTTTGGTTAGTTACCATGGCTGCTTCAGGGAATCACATTTGCTCATTAAACTTGCAGACATAGTCCTGTTACAAGAAAAAGTTTTTTTCTCCCTCAGAAAAATGGGCCAAATTCTTGATTTTTCCTGTGAGACCGAGTTTAGCCACTTTGCCGTCTACGAATGATGTAGTGTGTGTGCGTGTGCTTGTGTGTGTGTGTGCGTGCGTGCGTGCGTGCGTGTGTGCGTGTGTGTGTGTTTTAGCTGTCCTGTGGGGATCTGGATGTTTTCTCAGCTTGCAGCTGCACTGTTGTCAACAATTCGCCTAGTCTTTTGAATTGCATAACAAATATACTGGCTCCCAGGAAACGAATGGTGCCAGGACAAACTTATACTGATTTAAGTCGAGTCTCATTTAATGTGTCCTGTCCTGTATTTGTAATATTATGGAACTGTAAAATGTAAAATAATGTGACACTCTTATATACATAGTTTTCAGAAAATTTTTTGGCTTTATTCACTGATGCATGAACCTGTAGCATGTCATCTAGCAAGCAAAAAGAAGCTGTCTTCAGAAAGTTTTTAAAGAGAATAAGGGTTGAAATTCTTCTCTTTCATATCAACATTGACTAAGAAAAGATCCAAACTTGAAAACTACAAAAGTCTTAGAACTGAACCTTGTGAAGATAACCAAATTTAAACATTAATCAAACTATCACACTCTTTGTAATCCCAGATGTTCACAAGTCACACAGGAAGAAAGTCACAGACAATTAGAATGAAGAGGTCACTATGTGAAAAGCCCACAGCTAACATCATACTCAATGGCGAAAAAAAGAAAGCTTTTCCTCTTAGATCAGGAATAAGACAGAGATAGTCAGTCTTGCCACTTTTATTCAATACCATACTGGAAGTACTAGCCGAAGTAATCAGAAAAAAAAAAAGAAATAAAATACATCCAAATCAGAAAGGAAGAAGTGAAAAGATCTTCATTCACAGATGACATAATCTTATGTGAAGAAAACTATAAAATTAAAAAAAATCCTCTTAGAACGAATTAAATTCTGCAAAGTTACAGGATATAAAATCAGCATATGATAATAAGTTGCATTTTTATAATAACTTAATTATTTAAAAATAAATGAAGAATACAACCCCACTTTCAATAGTATCAAAAACGATAAAATACATAGGAAGAAATCTAACCACGAAGATGGAAAACTTGAACACTGAAAACCATAAAATAGTACTAAGAAGATACAAATAAAAGAAGACATCTCATGTTCATGGATTGAAAATCTAATATTGTTCAAATGATCATTCTCCCCACATTTAATGTGATCTACACATTTAATGAAATCCCTCTCACAATCCCAATGGCATTTTCTTTCACAGAAATAGAAATAATCGTAAAATTCATATAGAATCATATAGGCCACTGAATAGCCAAATTGATCTTGAGAAAGAAGAAAAAAGCTGAATGTTTTACACTTCCTGATTTCAAAGCATATTATAAAGCTGCAGTAATCAAAAGAGTGTGGTACTGGCATACAGCCAAAAGTCCAACCAGGTTCAAAGGAGGGGACAGAATCTCCACCTCTTAATGACCATAAAAGCCTCCTTTTTTTTTTTTTATAAGTAAGAGATATCATAGACTTTCATAATGCAAACTTGGTTTGTGTCTTCGCACAGCCTTAATTTTGGGGAAGTAGGTTGGAGGGATTTGTGAAGAGAAAATACTACAGATAGGTCACCAAATAAGCCTATAAGGAAAAAAAATTAATTTCTCCATTGAGTTATTCTGCCACTTTTATTAAATAAATGGAAACCATCTTTTGGTAGAAGTATAGTGATATGATTAAAGGTAACTGTTGCAGTTACCTATTTTAATTAAAAAAACATATATAATTTAGTAAAATTATACCTATTTTATTATATCTTGTGATTTTATGGGCATAAATTTGAAAGGATTCAGCAGAGTCATGCTTTTGGTCTATCTGGTGTTGAGCAGAATCATTCATTGGAATTCAGCTAGTGACTGGTTTTGCCTGGAAGGTCCAAGAGAGATGTAGTCACAGGCCTATGCCTTAACAGGCATGTTTGGAAAGTTAGGTTCGGCTGGGTGTCTCTTTCAATTTGACCTCAGGATCACTCCCTGGGGATGTCGATGGCAGACCACATCATTCACCACTTCCGTGGTCTACTGGCTAAAACTGCCAAGGGTTTACCCAAGTTCAAGGAGACAGGGAAATGGATTCTACTTCTCTTTGAGGGAAGAGCAGGTCACATTTCAGAAGAGCATGTGAAATGGGAAGCATTGTTTCTAGCATTTTTCAAAATAAAATTTGCCGTTATACACAATATAGAGGTCATGAAGCAGAAAAGAATGAAAAATAGGAGTTTAAATACTAGGTTCACTGAGTCCGGACTAGGTGTGATTTGAGTGTTCCTAATTTTAGTCTGATCTTATTGTGTATCTTTGGATTATTTATTGATTGACATCTCTTATGTTTTAATTTAATATTTATTGAAGTGACTTTGCTTTACAAGTAACATAAATCCGTATGTGTAGATTCCTCATTCCTCAAATATATGTCAATACACCCTACCCACCACCAAATTACCAAGATTTCATCACCATTATCCATTGAAACCTGCCATCACGTGCCCTCACCTTCCACCCTTTTCCCTGCTGGTAACCCCAGTTCTTTTGCTAATGCTCAAGGGTTGGTTTTGTTTAGTCTGTTCCTTTGCTTTGTCTCTTCACATTCCACCTATGAGTGAGATCATCTGGTATCATCTTTCTTCTTTTGACTTATTTCACTTAGCATAATCCCCTCTAGTTCCATCCATGTTGATTCGAATGACAAGATTTCGTCTTTTCTAAGGAGTTTATGGTATCCCATTGTGTATTGTACACCACATTTTCTTTATTCTTTCATCTTAGGCACATAGGCAGTTCCCAGTTCTTGGCTGTTGTAATAGCATGGAGGTGCATATATCTCTGTGAATTAGTTTTTTGTGTCTTTTGGGTAAATACCCAGAAGTGTGATGATAGTATTGTATAGGATTTCTATATTCATTATTTTGAGGCCTCTCCATACTGCTTTCCATAAAGGTTGTACTAATTTACACTCCCACCAACAGTGTAAAAGTGTTCCCTTTTCTCTGCAGCCTCACCAACTTTTATTCTTTCCAGACTTTTGGATAATAGCCAATCTTTCAGGTATAAGGTGATATTATTGTTGAGTTTTATGAGTTATTTGTGTTTTGGATATTAAGCCCTTATCAAATATATGAAAGGCATATATCTTCTCCCAGTCAGTACATTGTCTTTTTTGTTTTGGTGATAGTTTCTTATGCTGTGCAGAAGCTTTTTAACTTGATGTAGTCCCACTTGTTTATCTTTGATTTTATTTCCCTTGATGCTGGAGTTGAGTCCTCTAAGACCTCTCCAAAGTTGATGTCATGGAATGTCTTTCCGATGTTGTCTTCCAAGAATTTTATGGTTTCTAGTCTTTCATCTGCAAGTCTGTAATCCGTTTTGAATTAATTTTTGTGTATGGTATTAGAGAGTGGTCTAGCTTCATTATTTTGCATGTGGCTGTCCAGTTTTCCCAGCAACATTTATTGAAGAGACTTTCTTACTCCATCATATGGTCTTGGCTCCTGTTTCATAAATTAATGGACCATATATGAGTGAGTCATTTTCTGGTCATTTAGTTCTAGTCCAAGAATCTGCATCTCTGTTATTATTCCAATGCCATATACAGTTTTGATCACTATTGCTTTGTAGTATAACTCAGTATCTGTGAGTGTGACACCTCCTGTTTGTTATTTTAGCTTATGATTGGCTTATGTTTTGTCTGAAAAACTCACATTGTTTTAGGGCTCCAAACTGTAGAATTTGACTCAGTAGTTTACTCAAAAATTTAACTCGCTTTTTCTTTAGGTTTTGAAGAAAAGGGTTTATCTACCACTTTTGATTCAGTGTTAACTTAATCTATAATTGTTAGTATTATTTAGTCTAGTCACAATCTACTATGATATTTTGAAAGTATATCAGGGAGCAATGAAGGTGATTTGGCAAGCAGGCAGGAAGAGACAAGGAGAACAAGCACTTGTTAATTTATTTTTATTTTAGTTGTTCATCTTGGTTTCTCTTACTTCACCCTGCACTGTACCCCACACTGCCAAGGACATGAACTCAGGTCCCTAGGATGTACATGGACTGTGCTCAGCCAGAGGTAGCATATCTAACCATTACTCCACCAGGGTGCATCTACTTATTATTTTATTTACTTACTTATCTTAATTGCTTTCCCCCACCCTGGAGCGCAATCCCAGGTCCTTGGTATATATGTAGACTTCACCAGCCAGAAGCAGGAGATTCAACCACTAGGCCACCAGAATGCACCTAATTTTAGTTTCTACTAGTTACAAGACACTTTTTGAATGTATATGCAAGACACTTTTTTGTATCATTGAGCAACACAGGCAAAGTCTTTGCTGATGGATTTCACATTCTCCATATTTCTGGATTGTAAAATAACTCAGAACAAGGCAGAGGGTGGTTATGACTAGTGAGAATTGGGATTAGAAAAAGAATGTAAGATTCTAATAACGTGAATAAATACTTCCCTCTTAACTAGCACATAAACACATCAGGGGAAAGTCCATTTCTCTTTGTACCTGTGGGAAAAATTAAAATCTACTGGTTAATATTGAGGAAAAGTCTTCTGGAACCCTGGAATGACTGTAAATTTACCAGGAAACTGTCAATGAAATGAGCTGTTATCAATGAAATGAACAGTTTATTTGGACCCAAAAGAGAAAACTCATATCAGGAAGTCTCAGTGAGATATTCTTATCAGTCTGGTTGACCTTAGATTGTTTCATTCTCTGAACTGTTGGGAGAATATGAAATGTGGAATGCTTCTGATTTTATGTTAAACTAATTTTAGAAGCTTCAGAAAAGCATAGAAGAGGAATGTAAAGATGATTATAATTTTACTATCCAAAGATTATCTCCAAGTAATTTGAAATATTTTCTAAGTTCCTTTCTACATAGACATAGCCACAGCTAAATCCATCCATCTTAGACTACTGGAATCATACATTATAAATGATTCTGCTTTTTAAAAAACACTACCATAAAATGTGCTTTTCCCTACATAAGGGCATATCTGTTCAATCAAGAGTTCATAATGGCTGCATAGATTTATATTGCTTTACTATACTAACTCCATTTTTTATATTCATAGTTTTTTGTTATTAATATTGCTATAATGAACATTTGGGTGTATAGATGTTGGTTTTTTTCTGAATTTTTCCTTCTGTTCAAAAATACAAACATTCTCCAGGCAAATAATAAAGGGGAATTTGAATTTATAGCAAACTAGCCCTTAAATGGCAGTGATGGTTGTGTAGGTAAAAGTGTTCTTATCTTACTGCCTGGGGTGGTATAATGATTCTTAGTATTTTTCTCAACAAGGGGAAATTAATTAACGAGGGACCTAAATGAGAACATATTACTTCCAATTTTTTTTAATTAAAATAATGTTGGTTTAAATTTGATAGCATTCTTGAGGCCATTTCAGATCAGTTCAGGAAAAAAATCCTTAGTCCAATCAGAATGGATTTATTTTTATGATTTGCTTTTTAGTTCCCAAGTCAGAGCAAGACAAGCAGACACGTAAATTGGAGGTTGAATCCGTCACTTACAGCTGCTCCTGATAAAAGAGGAGCAGCTCCAAATGCCTTTGGGAGGCAGCTGCCCCCTTGCTGACTATCACTTCTTTCCCAGTGTCATCTTGAGTTTCTCATCTTGTCCCAAGTGTAGAGCCAAGAGGGCATCTGGTCGCAAGCCTGGGATCCTTTCACCTTATCACTCTGGCATTGTATCCCACGAAGAGGGGGGCTTGTCTGTTTCCTTCCCACTATACCCCCATCTCCACTCTTCCAGCAGTTTATAACAACTTGCTCTCTTGTATACAGAAAAAGCAGGCCCTTAATAGGGTCTAACTATGCTGTTTGGAACTGTTTACGACTTATTTTGAACTCTCCAGGCAGGGCCATAAATACACAGTTAATCTTTCTGCTAGCAAGAATGCTACCTTAACTCCAAGAGAGTAACCACATGTGGAAACAGAGACCCACCTTCCTGCACCAGCCTGCAGCACTCACGACCTGCCCTCTGTGGACTGGAGAGTGGGGTGGAGGAGCCCTGTGCTATAGCCATCGTCTCTGGCCACTTCCTTTCCTTGCAGAGTCTTTCAAAGAACTGGTACCATTTTGGATCCTTCTTGGTCCTTGGAAAAGGTCTACCAGTTGCTTTTGTCATCATTTGTCTCTTTTAATTTAAATTTGGAATTTAATCCCTCGCATTAGGATGTGAAAGCCTTGTCACCTCTTGTTTAGTCATTTAGGGCTGCATTATCTAATAAAGGCGCCACTAGCCACATGCGATTAGTGAAGTTAAATGCATTGTGTCAAAAATTCAATTTCTCAGTCACACTAACCACATGTCAAGTGTTCATTAGTCCCATGTATTGCATACTGCAGACATAGAACATTTCTCTTGTCACAAAAGTTTTGGTGACTAGAACTGATTTATGACATTTGACTGGGGAAAGCAGAGGTAGGAAAATGGCCTTGTCATGTAATATTCTGGACTTTTTTGTCATGGGAACATGGGAAACATGGGAGAACATAATGATAATAATGGATAACATTTGTTGAGTTTTTACTATATGTCAGGTAATGTGTTCAGAGCTTCTATACTTAACCTCAGTGAAAGCTCAAAATAAATCTGTATAATACGGAATATTATTGTACCCAGGTAACAAATGAAGACAAGAACAGTGGACTAACTCCCAAGATCACAGTTAGATTTTGAGCATATTCTGCCTTCTTCTCAGATGAATTGCCCCCGAATGTGAATACCTCACATCTGGGCTGTCACTTTTAGACTTCAAGAGAGTGTGGGAATTTCTGAAACTCCATAGTTTCTCTGGAGTGAGGGCTTGGGGCTGGAAGGCTACACTGGCTTAGATAACTTGAGCTGTGCACTCTCAGATTCGGCTGTACCTGTGAGACTTAGATTCTAGGAACCCAGATAATTTAATTTTTCTGGCTCTTGGAGTGGGCAAAAGCTGACAGCTCATCGACTGTCATCCAGATGACTGTGTTGGAGGACTCCCAAGTTTTTCCAACTTATGACAGGAGTGGCTTGGAGACTGGAGGTCCTCAGATGGCAGGATTTTTGGACTGTTCCTGAACGAATCACATGTCAAGGATGTGCTTGGGGTCAGTGGTCACACAGAGAGGGCAGGGGCAGGAAGGGAGGATTACAGAAACCAGGGGCAGTTTTAGAGAGGACTCTATTATGTCCCCAGGATGTTCCCCTAAACCAGTCACTGTCTCACACATGGGTCCAGTCATTGCGTCTTCTGTCCCAACCCCTGCTTTCCCCGTTTTGGACAGCTGAGCACTGAAATTTTCTCTTCATTCTGTACATGAGCCAGCATCCCAGCACTTTGTGAGTCCAGTGTCGAGACAATGTGTGGCTTGATTCTCCCAGGAATCTCTTTTGTTTTAGAGATAGCCTCTGGGGCCAGGGCACTCTGATGGACCACCGCTCAGTTCTCTCCACTCCCATCACACTCGAATCTCAGAAGGTGCAAGTTTCACATTTCCTAGTGGTGACAGATGAGAGAGGGCCAGACCCACAACACAGCTGCTGCTGGAGGGGCCGAGAGGTGGGCTGATTAGGTTAATCCTGCACAGCCCATGGCCAGATCCGGCCTCCTGGAGGGAGAACCCTGTACTTACCTTCTCAAGCAAGGTGGGATAGAGACCTCTCTGTATAGTGTGCTTACAACCTCGTTTTGTGGAAAACTCTTTGTAGATTAAAGGAAAAACTCTTTGTAGATTAAAGGAAAAATTTTGCCTGTGTGCGTGCATGGTTACTCTGTCACCAAACTGAGTTCCTGGAGCGTTGAGTATGTCTTAGTATTTAATGCTAGTATCTGTGAAATTCCGGGCTACACCGTTATTCTATGGCCATTGTTTAAAAGACTTTAAGAAGATTTTGGAGGGAGACCATGGCAAGATGGTCGCCATATTTTGTTCAGTAAAAAAAAAAGAACACATCAACTAATTTAGATTGTTCCATATACTTTTGGAAAGAAGGTGTATCTCTCTATAACCTGCCTTTTTGTCTTCCTTTTTATCTAACTTGTCTGTCTTTTAATCCACACAAAAAGGAAAAAAAGACCTACAACCAAGGATTCTCTTCTCAAAGTATTAACTGCTGGTTATCTGTGGGTATTGGGATTATGCCTTAGTCAAGCAACAGCTTTGGTAACTTAAATAAACAGAGAGAGTCCTGCAGTCTGTGGGATAGGTCACTGGCTGGAGGAAAAGATCAACATTTGGGCACTGGAAGGTCAGCCTACAAGGGAGCTCCCAGATGTGGGTAGTGAAAAATAAAGGAGGGACTCTGGTGTTAAGAGTTCATCAGTTCCCAACGTTTCTCATTCTTTATAGGTCTCCCTTCAAGATTCAAAATCCTAGGAGAGGAGAATCTGATTGGCCTAGAATGGGTCACATGACCATTCTCTGCTTGAGGTCAGTGAGACGCTTTGACTGATGGGAAATCAGGACTGTTTTCAAAGAAAGGATGGCTGAGAGGAGCGGTGCCCCCCAAAACATGACTGCGCATCGTGGATGCTTTCCTTTTTGTTCACCTGTGGCTTTTAAATTTTTTTGCGACAAACATTAAAATATGACTTGTTCAAGGTCACACACATTCCCAAGATGCTCACATTCAAAGTCTGAAATGGAGGGAGAAAGGCTGGGACCCTTGCTCCAATTTTACAGCTGTAAGTCTTAGCTCAGGTACCTTCTGACCTCTCTGGGCTGTCCTGAAATTCTTCAGGTGCCTGTATCATACATCTGCCTTACACAGAATGACAGTAAGTCATCACCCTTTTACGTACCTCAAATATTCCTTTTAAGTATTTGTAAATTTCTCAAGTGTCAACATTCGTTTGTGTGTGTCCAAGTCCTTTGCACATCGTGGATGCTCAATAAGTGTGGGCCATTCTGCTACTGTTGCCAATGATGCTTGTTAGCATTTTTGATGGCTTACTGTACATCAAGTTCCGAGCAAGGAACGTTGTGCTCAGTGTCTCAGTTAACTCCATATACATGCGCAGGGCGTATGTTATTATTATCACAGTTTTATAAATTAGAAATGAGAGGCTTAAAGAAGTGCTGTGACATGACCAACATGATAGATGGTAATTGGTGACTTTGTAATAAGCATCTTATCTCCTGCATGTACAGCATCCTTAAGTTTTTGGAGCTCTTCAGTATTTCATTTTGTTTTTCTTACACCCATGTAGTGAACTACTTTACAGATGAGAAAAATAGAAGATGATAGCCATAAATCCCAGTAAAGTTACATAAGCTTTGGTGAAGTTCACAGCAAGGTAGCTGAGGGAGATGTGAAGGAGAGGCGGCAGGTCATTTTTGAATCCGGTGGCTTTTTCAATAACCATGCTGACAAGGAAGGCCCAGTGTTAGCTCAGGTACCAACATGTGCTCTGTTAGCAGGTAGGTGAACTGCAGGTGCACTGAGAGTCTCAGTGCTCCAGGAAGGTTTTCAGTTTTCCAAATTCCTGGATTGCTTTGTAGTTCCGGGGCAAGTCCCACTCAAGGCCACAGCGCATTGGTGCTTCCTGAGTGCAGAATGGAGAGAGGGAAAAACGTGCCTGCGGGAAGTGTTCCAGGTTTCTGAAAGCATGATTTATTGGTCATGATCAAGAAAAGACTTTGAAAACTTCCATTAAAATAACTGGAGATGGGGCTAGTCACAATTAATAATAACCTTCATATTTTGGCTCTACTGTTGGATAGGGACCATACATCTGTCACTGCAATCTCTCATGCATTTTTACAAACTTACAAAACTATCACTTCCTAAAAAATTATGCCTGTACCATGTCTGGAAGTTCACAGCAATACTTCTCCTAAGATTTACAGAAATTGTGTCTGGTTTCTTAGTAATTCTTCCAGAGGCTACATCACTGCCCTCCAAATATGTTTACTGCTTAAAAAATAAACAGTGCTGACAGGAAACCGCCGTGGGATAAACATGACCGTTATGCTTTAGTCCTGCATTTCAGAAGAGTTGGTGTCTTCATATGACTTCATGCTGTGCACTGTCAGTGATTTAGTGTGGCTGCTCCTTCCTCCGCTTCTTGAGACAGAATGGAAGTAGGATGGACAGAATGTGGGTATTAAGCACTAGACTTTTGACCTTGATCAGTGACCAGCTGGACCGTCTTGATAAACAAGGTACATTTTTGTCATCAAGAGCATGGATATACTTATCTTCACATTAGGAAAGTATACACAGCATCAGGAAAAGGCCAGATTTTAGCAGCTGTTTGATTTTTCTCAGTTCTGGTCAACCAAGAATATCCGGGACTTTTTTCCATTTCTTAACAGGGCAGAAGGTGTTCACATCACAGAAAGACTGCTTGACCGACAAGGCCTTTCAAGGCCACATCTTCCTCCCACTACCAGTTAGGCATTCCTCATCTTGTTGGACATCTGTTCTTTGTAACCATGCCTCAGTCACTCCGGATGTTGATATTTGTGATGGGTGAGGAAAGCACATAAATGATTGTGACTGTTAAAGACTCTGAAAATGAAGGTCTTTAACTGTGTTCACTTTGTTCTTTGCTCTCTACTGTCTTCTATTCCCTCTCTTCTGGTGTGCTAGATGCCTTAGGTATGGGGAACAAAATAATTCAAAGGACATTCTCGTCCTTGAGTAATTCAGCTTCTGGGGGCAGATGGACACTTCATCCATTGGGTCTCACCAGGAAATGTTTGGAGGCTTTAAAGCAGAGGAACTTGAGGGACACAGGGAATCATAAGCAGGGAACTGCAGGTGCAGGTTATGGAAGAGCTGAGAAGTCAAACAGGGGTTTGATAAAACCATAAGAGAGAAGCAATAGCAAGAAACCCTCACTGTCATTTGGCAGGAGGGAGAGGTGGAGGGAGGGCAGACCATTAGCTTGGAAGGACCATCTCTTAGGCACTTGATCCTCTAGAGTCTGCTCAATGGAAGCAGGAGTCATAGTGGGACTTGTTTGTGCCACAGATATTGCCAAGGCAGAGAGGTTCTGGCTTCTCCCTCTGGTCTGCCTTTCAGTCTTGCCTTTCAGTGGACAAACCTAATATGGACTTGATTGGGCACCTTCCTTACATTCTGTGACGAGCCTGCATCCATTTTCCTTCTGCTGTAGTTCTCAGCCCTCTTTTTCCTCTGTTTGGAATTTCAGGAATTGAAAGAGGGTGGGAAATGCAGGCTGCAAGGGCCAGTCCCTGAAATTTAGTACAGAGAAGTGGGAGGTATTATGAGGACACGATGGGAGGATCAAGAGAGTTAGGGTCATCATAACAGACAGTAGTTACCAGGGAATTTTTACTGAGGTGTTCTTTCTTGAATCCTTCATCATGTTACTTGCTTTTAGAATCCAGTTTAGTGTCAGGCTTCTTAGAAAACTCTTTCTCAAGCTGTCCAGTCTGAGGGCTGCCTCTTTTTTGTGCTCCCATAATGTCCTGAGCACACTTTTAGTGAAGCATGGATTGCATTAAAGTAAAATTGACAATTTTCTGCTGTTTTTTCTTCACCAGTTTGCAGTTTTCTGGAAGGAAGGACAGTTTTGTCTCTATCCTTCTGTACCCAGGCCCCTGTGCTCCTTTTTTAAGGAGCAAGGTTGATAAACAAATGAAGAAACACCTGACTCTCTAACCAAGAAGATGTGTAAGACGCTAGCAGATTATCTTCCCATGCTAGTTACTTGCTTTGTAAAAAAAAAAACAAAAAACAAAAAAACAACCCAACACAGTACATTCAAAAATTGGCCTGATTAGCTTTTGTCCTTCTTTGAGAATAGACTAATGTTTTATTTTTAGAGCCAAGCCTAAACTTCATCGGTTGGGAGCTGGACATCCTTTATCATTCTTTGGATGCTAAATGTGTGTCTTTGGCAGACAGATACTGTTGACAGATTGCTGGAAAGGCAACCAGAGATGACAGAAGTATGGAATAAATGGTCTTGGGAGCTGAAAATTGATCTTCTGAATGCTCCCTTCTCTCAAACTGATGGCTGTCTGCCAGAATCATGTCAGTTTGTCCTTTTTCCCTTCATTCCAACAGAAATTGAGCATTGCTACTACAGACAGGACAAAAGAAAATCATTTTTATTTAACCATTGAAATGAGAGAATGAAACAATGATTTTCATGTTTGAGAAGAATGAAGTTTATCTTATTGTTATGATTTTTATTTCCAAGTCACTCCCCTTTTCTGAGTTTTATCTGGTGACTTTTAAAAAATGATTGATACTTATTAAATCTTTTGTTCACAGTGCTATATATTGACATTGCATCTTAAACTATATTTCACACCACACCCTCCACCAGAGTTCCTGTGTCCTTTACCATCTCCTTTTCCCCCTGTTTCCTTCCCTCCCTCGTCCCACCCCACTGGCAGCCATCATCTTGTGTCCTGAGAGTTGTTGCTGGGATTTATCTATTTACTTGTTTCATTTCATTATATTCCATATATGAGTGAAGCCATCTTATATCTCTCTTTATCTTTCTGACTTATTTCACTTAACATGATCCCCTCCAATTACTTCCAGATTGTTGCAGAGGCACAATTTATTTATTTTTTTGTTTTTTAGTAGCTGCTTAGAATTCCATTGAATATATATATCACAGCTTCTTTATCTGGTCATTTTTTGATGGGCATTTTAGATTGTTTCCATGTCTTGGTTATTATGAACTTCAGTGCTGCTATGAATATAGGGGTACAGATCTTTTTTTCTGACTAGAGATTTTGTATCCTCTGGCTATATGTCCAAGAGTGGGATTGCTGGATCGAATGGAGGATCCATCTTTCTTTGTTTGAGGAATCTCCATACTGTTTTCCAGAGAGGTTACACCAATTTAGATTCCCACCAACAGTATAGGAGGATTCCTCTTTCTCTACCCCACCTCCAATACCTGCTACTTACAGTTTTTTTGACATAGGCCATTCTCACTGGTGTGAGGTGATATCTCATTGAAGATTTTATTTTCATTTCTTTGATGATGAGTGATATAGAGCATTTTTTTTAGGTGTCTGTAGGCCGTCTGTGTTTCTTCTTTAGATAGGTATCTATTCAGTTCTTTTGTCCATTTTTTGAGTGGGTCATTTGCTTTTTTAATGTTGAGTTATGTGAGTTCTTTATATAATTTGGTAATTAAGCTCCTATCTGATGTAAGATGTGTGACTATCTTCTTTGATTCCAGGGGTTTCTTTTTTGTTTTAGTGGTGACTTCTTTTGCTGTGCAGAAGTTCTTCTGTTTGATGTAGTAGCAATTGCTTAGTACTACTTTGAACTTTTTTGCCACAGTTATTCCTTCCCCAAAGATCTCTTCAAGGTTGAGATTGTGGACTGTTTTCCCACATTGTCTTCTAGGCATTTTATGATTTCAGCTCTTATGTCCAGGTCTTTGATCCATCTTGATTTAACTTTTGTGCATGATGATAATGAATGACCTAGTTTTTATTTTTGTTGTTTATTTTTTGCAGATATCTTTCCAGTTTTCCTTGCATCATTTGTTAAATAGATTTTCCTTACTCCATTGTATGGTCTTGGCATCTTTGCCACAGATTAACTGTTCGTGTATGTATGGTTTTACTTCTGGGTTCTCAATAAGAACCCATTGATCAGTTTGTCTGTTTTTGTTCCAGTACCAAACTATTTTGATGATGATTGCTCTGTAATATAGTTTGAGGTCAGGGAGTGTGATTCCCCAACTGTTCTTTTGTTTTCTTAAGATAGCTTTGGTTATTCAATGTCTTTTGTGATTCCCTAAAAACTTCAGTATTGTTTGCTCCATTTTTTTAAAGAATGTTTCTGAGACTTTAATGGGAATTGCATTAAACCTATATATTGCTTTGGGTAGAATAGCTATCTTTATTATGTTAATTCTTCCAATCCATGAATATGGGCTATTTTCCATCTTTTTATGTTGTCTTCTGCTTCTTTTGCTAAGGTCCTGTAGTTTGCATTATAGAGGACTTTCATCTCCTTTAAGTTTTTTTCCCAGATATTTGTTCTTTCTTGGTGCTAATGCAAATGGAATTTCTTTTTCCTCTTCTTCATTGTTTGTATATAAGAATACTACTGATTTCTGTGTGTTGATTTTATATCCTGACACTTTGTTTATTCATTTATTTTTAAGCAGTTTTTTTGTGTAGTCTAGGGTTTTCTAGGTATAATAGGTCATCTTCAAAAT
>RJWH01002404.1:59336-236062 GCA_004363575.1 Solenodon paradoxus
TTTTTTTTTTTTTTTTTTTTTTTTTTTTTTTTTTTTTTTTTTTTTTTTTTTTTTTTTTTTTTTTTTTTTTTTTTTTTTTTTTTTTTTTTTTTTTTTTTTTTTTTTTTTTTTTTTTTTTTTTTTTTTTTTTTTTTTTTTTTTTGCCTTATTGCTCAGGCCAAGCCTTCCAGAACTATGTTGAATAATAGTGGTGATAGACCTTGTCTTGTTCTAGATCTTAGGAGAAAGGCTTTCAGTTTTTCACCATTAATTATGATATTGGCTGTGGATTTGTCATATATTGCTTCTATTATGCTGAGGTATGTGCCTTCTATTCCTATTTTGGCAAGAGTCTTTATTGTGAATGGGTGTTGAATCTTGTCATGCTTTTTCTGCATTTATTGAGATGATCATATGGTTTTTCATTTTCATTTTGTCGATGTGGTGTATTACATTGATTGATTTGTACATGTTGATCCATCCTTGCATTTCTGGAATAAAGCTCACTGGATTATGGTGAATACTTTTTTTATGTGTTGTTGACATATTTGCCAGGATTTTGTTGAGGACTTTTGCATCTATATTTATCAGTGAATATATTTGTTTTTGGTGCTGTCTTTGTCTAATTTTGAAATCAGAGAAATTCTGGCTCTATAGAATGTATTTGGGAGTTTTCCTGCCTCTTCAACTTTGTGGAAGAGTTTGAGGAGAATGGGGATTAGCTCTTCTTGAATGCTTGATGGAATCACTAGTGAATTCGTCTGGACATGGGCATCGGCTTTTAGGTGATTTTTTTTTTTATTACCGCTTTAATTTCTGTTTAAGTTGTGTGTGTCCTCCTGGTTCAGTTTTGAGAGGATGTATTATAGAACCCTTGAAAATCTGTCCATTTCCTCATGATGGATGAATTTGCTAGCATATAGGTGTTCATAATAGTTTTATATGATCCTTCGTATTTCTGTGATGTCAGTTGTAATATCTTCTCTTTCTTTTCGGATTTTTGTTATTGGTGTTTTCTTTTTTAAGTCTTGCTAGGAGTATGTCAATTTCGTTTATGTTTTTCAAAGAACCAGCTCTTGGATTCTTTGATAATTTGGATAATCTTTTTGTTTTCAATTTCAATTACTTCTGCTTTAATTTTTATAATTTCCTTCTTTTTTTGATTTTTGGTTTTAATTGTTTGTCCCCTTCTAGTTTCCTCAGGTGTGAGGTTAGGTAGTTAATTTGGACTCTCCCTTGGTTTTTGATATGTCCTTGTGTGGCTATAAACTTCCCTCTCAGAACTGCCTTTGTTGCATTCCACTTGTTCTGAAAATTTATTTCTGAATTTTCACTTATTTCCAGATAAGTCTTAATTTTATAGATGATCCAAGGGCTGTTCAGAAGCATGTTGTTCTGTCTCCACATCTTGTGGTTCTTCTACTTTTTTTTTTTTTTAATTTACTTCTAATTTTACCTCTTTGTGATCACAGAAAATGCTTTCTATGATTTAATTCTTGCTAATTTGCTTAGACTTGCTTTGTGTTCTAGAATATGGTCTATCCTTAAGATTGTTCCAAATGCACTTGAGGAAAAATGTATATTCTTTATTATTGGGGTAGAACACCCTGTATATGTCTATTATATTATCTTGTTTTAAATAGGGCCCTTATTTCTTTGTTGATTTTCTGTCTGAATGTTCCGTTGGTGTAAGAGCAATGTCGCAGTTCCATGCTATTATTATGTTACTGTCATTGTCTTCCTTTAGTTCTGTCAGTATTTGTTTTATGTATTTAGATGGTCCTGAATTGGGTGCATACATGTTGAAGACAGTTATTTCTTCCTGAAGGAATACTCCCGTGACCATAATGTAGTGTCCATCCTTGGCTCGTGATGCACTATTTAATGCAAAATTTGTTCCGTCTGATATTAGTTTTGTGGTTACTGATTTTCTTTCATCACTGTTGCTTTGTCATATCGTTCCATAGCCCTTGACTTTCAACCTATGTTCGTCTTTGGATCTGATATATGTTTCTTATAGGCATAATATTGATAGGTCTTATTATTTGATTCATCTAGCAACTCTTTGTCTTTTGATTGGCGAGTTCATTCCATTCACATATAGGAGGATGACTGAGATGTAGGGCTTTATATTATTGTCATTTGAGCCCTTGCCCTCTGTTGCTTGTCTCTACCTGTTGCTTCATTTCCTGTTTGCTTAAGTTTGTTTTTCCCTTTGGAAGGTTTACAGTGTCTGTTTCATCAGTATTGTCAACTTCCTAGCTACCTATCTTTATAATTGAGTTTTGTGGCTGTGTGGGCTGTCTCTGATTGTACTGCTTTGATAGACTTTTGTGAACTGATGCCACATCATATTTATAAATTTATTTATGTATTGATATAGGTTACTTGCTTTTCTTCCCCCCTTTGATATTTTGTATTCTCCTTTGTTGATTCACATTTGTGTCTGGCGTCTCTCATAGGGTTTCTTCATTTTTCCTCAATCTTGTTTCCCTCTCTTCTCCACAAGGGCCTCCTCTGTTATCTTGTCTTCAGCATCTGATAATCATTCCTTTGAATGATTGAGTCTGTTTATAGAGCTTTTCATGTTTATCTGCAATTCCTTGACTGTATCTTTCATCTCTAGTATTTCTGCTAGGACTTTCTTTATGGCCTAAATCTACTTGTTGAAGTAATAGTCCCTTTGATCTATCACATCTTTTCTGAGGTCTTCTAATTGTGTTTGGATAGTTGTGTGAGCCTCCTGCATCTCATTAAGCTTTTTAATAGCTATCCTTTTGAACTCTTTATCTGTTAAGTCGTCCCAATTCATGCTGATGGAGTTCTTCTCTACAGAGCTCCTGGCACTTCCTCTTTTTTGGGTCACTTGAGATTTTTTGGGTGACTTAGATTTTGACATGGCTTTCTTTTCAGTCTTCAATTAGCACCATGGTTTTCTTTTTCTTTTACTTAATATTTCTTCCTATCTATATGACCCTGTGGCAAGTGCAAGCCCCTTGATTTCAGCTGGGGTGGGGCTGCTTCTGCTCTCTAGTCTGCCCTCTCTGATGGACCACAGATGAATTCTCAGTTGGTGCTTGAAGCTTTTCAGCTCTCCAGAGCAGGAAGTTTCGTAAGCAGCTCAGGTCTGGGAATACAGCTCTCAGGTAGTCCAGTTTTAGGATTTATTGGTCTGGATCTGAGCTGATGCACATTGGGTCTCTTAGGGTCCTGAGGGTCAGCAGGTGCTTGCTCCTGAGCAGGGTGGTGATATGGCTCATGAGTCCAGAGGCCTATTGAGCACTGGTTCCTGCCCTGAGGCCTGGAGGGCTGTCACTTGTTCTGGGTCACTGCAGGTGGATCTGGTGATCTGATGATGCGGGATCTGGGGGAACAAAGGCTTTGAATCACTGGAGGCTGATGAGCACAGTGGAGCTGGGCCAGTACTGCTCAAGGCCTCTTGCATAGGTCTGGTGATTCATGGATCCTGTAAATGGAAGCCTGGGATCACTGGAAATTGGATGGGGCAGCTCCAGGTCTCTTCTGGGCAGATATGGTGGTCTCAGGTCCTGGGGAGCAGAGGTCTGGAGTGACTGGAGCCTGGGAATTGCAATGAAGCCAGGCAGGAACAGTATAGGGTTTCTGCTGTGTGGAGCTGTTGAGCCAGGGTCTAGGGCAGCGGAGGCATGTCCTGGTGACTTTGTAAGTCAAATATTACCTCTATGGTCAAAGTATTTTGACTCCTGTCATCCTTTTAGGTGCATGGGGACTGGATTGACATCTATATCATGAAAATCTTTACAAGTCTTTGTAGAATGTGTCTGTTCACCAAGTAAGTAGCAGCTTGTAGGAAATTCCTTTTTTAAACATTTTGGCAAATACATAACTATTAAAAGACATAGCATATTTAAAGCAGGAAATGTCTTATGTATTTCATTTAAATTTACAATGAAGAAAAAGAGCTTTTCATTATATTACAGATTTTAAGCATATTGTTCACTCATTCAACCATTTGTCTCTTCAAAATCAACTACTATCACTTGTTCCTTGTGTTATCTTGTCTGGAGTTATTCCATGCTAATAAAACTAAAGTATATATCTCCTCTACACCCAAATTTGGTACAGAAATGTAAGTATTATATCTGTTGTTTTACATTAATAATAAACATCTCATATACTCAAGCATATTAGAGAAGCTCATTTTTTTATCCTAGAATTCCTAATTATGCCTAGGTCTAGTCCTTCCTTCCTTCCTTTCTTTTCTTTTTTTCAAAGAAGAGGTGTAGGCAAGAATGAAGGTGAGCAGAAGCAGGCAGGCAGGAGGAGTGAGGAGGAAGAAGCATTTTATTTATTTTATTTTAGTTGTTCATCTTGATTGTTCCTGCTGGCCTTTGGACATGAACCAAGGGCCTTGGGATGTATGTGGACTACACTTTTGGTCGAAGGTGCTGATAAAACCACGACTCCACCAGGGTATGTGTAGGGTTATTCTGATACTTGGAAATATGATTTCTATTGGATAATAGATTTTTTCACATATAAAATCAGAAATACCAAAAAGACAATACATTAAAATTCCTTAGGTATTTAAAACTTAATATGAATTGGTTAATTAATTTTGTAATCTGCTAAGGGGAGAGGTTGATGAGAGTTTAAGAGATTTGGGATTTGGAGAGAGGAAGGTTTTTGTGACTAGGAAGAAGGCTATTGAGAGGAAAATGTTCCTGCTTCTCCAATTCCTAGAGTGCCCTTCTGAAACATAAACAACTCAGAGAAGGTTAAGTAACAAAAGGCAGAGAGCCAAGAAGAGTAACACTTGAATTAATATTGCAACACCAAAATGATTGTTAAAGAAAAACGTAACCTAACCCTGGGAAATAAGGATTATTTTAGAAATGCTGTTAAAATTGGCTAGAAAAATATATGAATAGGTATGACTTTGAGGAATTTATTCAAATGATTACAGATGTGCTCAAAGACTCTCTTATGAAGATTCTGCTCATCATAGCATTATAATGATACAATGAAAAATGCTAATGATATCAATGTTCAGCAATGGGAAATTGATGTATAAATGAAATGCTCATATGGTGAATGATATTGTCAGACAATTTTTAATGACCTGAAAAGGGTTTGCAATGTAATGTTACTTAGAATATTTAGCACATGGAGTATTATTTTATTCAGTATCAGTGAAACATTTTACTGTCAACATATTTATGAGCATAGATGTTTAGGAATAGCACAGATTTATATAAAATAAATCTAATGTGATAGAACTGTAGATGAGTTTAATTTCCTTTTTTTGTTTCACTGTCTTCTAAATTTCCTATGGTAAGCATTTGTTTATTTTTCAACACTAATTTTGAAAAATATAAGAACAATGAGCTGAGATGCATGCAAAGTAGTTTAGATTGTCAGTTTCAATTCTCCATCTACTTTCATTGTGCCATTTGTCCTGCTTAAAATTATGCATGAAAGTGTTATGTGAAATATGTATGATTATCAAAGGAATAAATATTGTAAGTACTTGTAGAACAAAACTGAAGTAAATCCAGTCTTCAACCTTAAACTTCTTTTCTAAGAATTCTATTCAGCACCACTTTTTCCCTTTCCGCTTGGAAAATACTATTTGCCACAGATGCTAAGTGACATCTAAAATTGTGTCCTGTGTCTGTTGTAAATACTATGCAACACTTAGCACTTTTTGTATATAATTCATGAGATCCGTTGGCTAGATTCCATTCCCACTTTGTTATCTATTTCTTGACACTGAGTTCTTTCTTCAGAGATTAGGTGGTAGTATATGCGTTCTCTCTTGATAGTGATATGAGTGCTTTCAAAAGAGGTTGACTTCCAAGACATGTTTGTGGTGGTGTATCAGGGTCCCTAAGTTTATGTCTGACTGCTGATCCACGTAACAAAGAGGGCAGCTGTATCTGCCTTTGTGGCCATCACTGTCTGAGAACTTAGAAGATAGAAGTGCCTGTCCTGCAACCATGGACCTTCAATTTAAATCTTCACATAACTACTGTTAAGGAAACACACGGACAAATAATTTAAATACACACCAATCTTTCAATGAAGCAATGGTCTTGTTTAACAAAATAGAAACAAAAGCAGATGTCAAATATATTTATATATATGTGTATATATATATTTATATACACACATATGCTTAGAATGAATGTCATGAAAATGAACTTATACTCCAAAAAATATTTGGAAAGTTTTCCAGTTTCTTATTGTCACTAAAATACTGCAGAAGACACATTCACAAACCTTCAGCATTATAAAATAGTAATAAGCATTAATTTTTCTCTTGACCCTTTGGGACAGCTGTGTGACTGGTGTGGGTGAAATTGTCTAGGAGTACCCGTGCATCTGCAGGCAGTGACAGTTCAGTTCTGTTCCGTTTGGTCTCTCATCTTGGGCTTGTTCTCAGAGTTGAAACCCAGGTCTAAGAGATAATGGGTGTGTGTTAAGTCCTCTTCATGCTTAAGCTTAAATGGATACAGTGTAATTTCTGACATATTTACTGACTACAACAAATTACAAGACAAATTCAGATTCAAGGGATGAGGAAACGGACTTCACCTCTTGAGGGGAATTGGTGCAGAGACATTGAAAAGAGCATGGACCAGGGAGGGGCAGATAATTGATAGCATTTATGGCAATCAAGAAGCACAGTGATTTTATATTTTGAAAAATAAAAGGTTGTTACTTGTCAGTAACACTGATAGTTTCTGGCTCCTTTTTATCGATAGATTTGCTACTTGATACAAGATTTTCATAATTTCTAGTGTATGCTTCACAAAGCTGAAGTCTACATGAATGCATTGTATTTATGATATATATTTGTAGTTCCCACACAGGACAAGAATAATTAGGAGGTGCTAATACTTTCATTTTCTAACTAGAACTTTGTGCTTTGATTAAAAAAAGTCATGCTGTTTGTAATAAAATGACTTTGGTTCTACTTGTCTGAGTTTGAGTAAAATTAAGAGAAATGTATATAATAATAAAACTAAAGCAAAAGAAAGGATCTGTATTCCAAATCGTCTAATATCCTCAATGAAGACACTGGCCCAGAGATGTAAATGACCTAGTCCATAGTTTATTTCTAAAAGAAAATTTCAAAAGCATAAAGCAAAAGCTCCTAAAATACAAGAAAAAAGATATTTAAAATAACATTTGCAGTTCAAATAACATAAGTAATCGAGGACTTAAACATTTGAAGATTAAATCAAAAACTTAATTTTATAAATGTAGAGGCTATAAACAGTTTTTGCCCTGTCTTGTGAACAGAAATTGCATTCATTTTAGTCCAAGAAATATTTTATTCATTTTTAAATCTAGTATTTTGTTTTGTTAATTATTCTAAGGTTTCTTTGTATTCTGCTTTTTATCTTTGTTATTTCTTTCCTTTTATTTTCTTTTTATTTACTTTTATTTTTCATTAAGAGAATGTTCAGAATGCTCATTGACTCCTAGTCTTTCTTATTTTCTAAAAACATGCCTTCTCCTTTTTCATGTTTTACTTCTTCACACCGTGTTTTAGATGATTTCTCATATCTATCTTCTGATTCACTGAGTCTTCACCTATTTGTGCTCTACTGTGTAGCCATTTCATTTTCTAATATTTTATTTTTTCATTCTGTAATTTCTATTTGGACTTCAAAATTACTTTGAAGAATGATGTGGTCATCTCAAGCAGCGTACATAATTCTGTTTGAATTGTTATGATTGGCAACCACTGTTCTGATTAGGATTTGTTTGCTTTCTAATAAGAACTACTAATACTTTATTTCTTATTGTGTTGTGATTTTCACTGAATTAATTAGAGTCAATGTACTGCCTAGGTCCATAAATTTTAAAATCTAATGAGATCTCATAACTAATACAGATCTTTCATCCACAGAATTCTGCCATTATCCTGTTGATAACCTACCATGCCCCATAAAAATGGAACAGTAAATGGGTACTTTCATTTGGGAGCTACCAGATATAAGAGAAGAGAATGAAAGATGTAAATCATAGGAGCTAGAATTTCTATTGAAGAATGGGTATAAATTCCTATTCTTGCTTCATGAATTCTTTCTATATGCATTTGAACATTTTTAAACATACTTAGTTTTGTGGTAAAAATAATTTAGAATTAACCATCTGGACTCAGGTGACATGATCCCAATTTTGTTGGCAACATCCAAAGCATCAAAGTCAGGAGCTAGTTGAAAAGATACCTTCCTTTCTCCATCAGAGGGTTGAACTTGACCATATCAGTGTCACAGAGCTTCTTCACAGTCTGTTTGATCTAGTTCTTGTTGACCTTGACATCCACCATGAACACAAGTGTGTCATCTTCTGTCTTTTTCATGGCTGACTTGGTATCAGGGGAACTTGATGATGGCATTGTGGTCAAGCTTGTTTCTCCTGGGGCTGCTCTTTGAGGATGTTTGGGCTGCCTTCAGAGGTGGAGACACAGTGTCTAGGGCCATTGGAAAGTGGGTGATGTGCGCATCTTTTTTTTGTGGCTGTGGACACCTTTCAGCACTGCTTTCCTGACCTTCATAATCATTGCTTTGGCTTTGGGATGGGCAGGAGCTTTCTTCTTCACTTTCAGTGCCATCTTTGTGAAATGGGCTTCTGAAGCGTGTTCCCTAAACGTACTTATTTTCAAGACCATTTGAAATTTAACTCTGTGATCTCTAGTTCATCATGGGTGAATTCTTATTTGTTCTGTCTGCTGCTTACCTCTACTGATGATAGGCTTCCTTTGTACCCGTAGTGCATTGTGTGTGTGTGTGTGTGTGTGTGTGTGTGTGTGTGTGTTATAAGTGAGTTCATTTTTGGTGGGAAATACTTTACTCAAGTCCCCTAAGTGCCTTAAATTGTGCATGCCCCCACCCTAAACATGATTTTAAGCGCATCTTTTGAAATGGCTCTGTTGAATTTATCAGCTCTAACTTAGTTTTCACACTTGTGTTTTCACTAAGGTTTTAGGTAACATTTAGGTTTAGATGTGTGTGCTGCATAGTTGGAACTTCAAAACTCTGGTAATTTTTTAAAAATATTTTTTAATTTATTGTTTTGTTGTAGTAATTATTCTACATAGTAAAATAATTTCCTATGGATAGATTCTCCATTTCTTAGATATATTCCATCATACCATGCCCTCCACCAAATCAGCAAATGTTCTTCCCCATTGTCCAGTGGGCTCCACCACCATTTTCCCTTGTCTGCCCCATTCCCTTTTGGAAACCTCAGTTCTGTTGCCAGTGTTCCCGGGTCGGTTAAGTTTCATCTGTTCTTTTGCTATGTCTGTTCACAATCCACCTGTAAGTGAGGTCATCTGGTATTGATCTTTCTTCTTTTGACTTGCTTCACTTAGCATAATTCCACTCTAGTTCATCCATGTTGATTCAAATGACAGGGTTTCATCTCTTCTAAGGGCTGTGTAGTATTCCATTGAATATATGTACCACATTTTCTTCATCCATTCATCTGAGGTTGGGCACTTAGGTAATTTCCAGCTCTTATCTATTGTGAATAGGACTGCAATAAACATGGGGATACATACATCTCTGCCAATGAGTGGTTTTGTATCTTTTGGGTAGATGCCCAGAAGTGGAATGACAGGATCATATGGGATTTCCATCTTCAACTTCTTGAGGAATCTCCAAACTGTTTTCCCCAGGAGTTGCACCACTTTGTACTCACACAAGCAGTGCAGAAGTGTTGCCTTTTCTCCACATCCTCACCAGCATTTGTTATTTCCAGACTTTCGAATAATTGCCAGTCTCTCAGGTGTAAAGTGATATCTCACTGTTTTAATTTGCATTTCCCTGATAATCAATGATTAGAAACATAATTTCATGTGCCTATTTGCTATCTGTATATCCGCTTCAGAAAATTGTCTCTCCAATTCCTCCTCCCATTTTTTGATTGGATTGCCTGTTTTTTTGTTGTGTGTTATGGGTTCTTTGTGTATTTTAAATAATTTTTCTTTTTGTTTCCCTTGATGGTGGAGTTGAGTCCCCAAAGTCTTCTCTGTGACTGAGGTCATGAAAAATCATTTCTATGTTGCCTTCTAAGAGCTCTATGATTTCTGGTCTTATGCTCAAGTCTGTAATCCATTTTGGGTTAATTTTTCTGAATGGTGTTAGAGAGTGGTCTAGTTTCATTCTTTTTCATGTGGCTATCCAGTTTTCCCAACACCATTTGTTGAAGAGACTTTCCTTTTTCCATCGTATGATTTTGGCTCCTTTGTTGTAGAGTAATTGACTGTATGTGAGTGGGTCAATTTCTGGTGATTCAGTTCTATTCCACTGATCTGTGCCACTGTTGTTATTCCAGTACCATACCATTTTGATCACTCTAGCTTTGTAATATAGTTCAAGTCTAGAAGTGTAACCCCTCCAGATTCATTCTTTTTTCTAATGATTGCTGTGACTATTTGGGGTCTTTCATTTTTCCGTACAAATTTTAAGATTTTTTTTTGTTCTGTTTCCTGGAAATAAGCCCATGAGATTTTAATGGGGATTGCATTAAACATATATATTGCATTGGGTAAGATGGCAATTTTCTGCGATTTTTTACTTTAATTGTTCTTCTTTCTCTAGTTGTTTAAAATGTAGAGTTAAGTTGTTTATTTGTGATTTTTCTTGTTTCTTGAGATAAGCCTGGATTGAGTTGAATTTTCCCCTTAGTACCGCTTTTGCTGCATCCCATAGATTCTGGTAGCTCATGTTCTCATTCTCATTTATCTCCAAGTATTTTTTAAGTTCCTCTTTGCTTTCCTCTTTTACCCAAGAGTCCTTCAAGAGCATAATGTTGAGTTTCCAGTTGGTTTGGGGTCTTCCAGCTTTCTTTTTGTGTTTGACATCTACTTTTAGGTCATAGTGGTCAGAGAAGATGCTTGGTATGACTTCAATCTTTGTGAATCTGTTCAGAGATATTTTGTGTCCCAGCATATGATCTATCCTTGAGAATGTTCCATGAGCGCTTGAGAAGAAAGTGAAATCTGTAGTCATTGGGTGAAGTGATCGGTATATGTCTATTAGAACTACCTGTTCCAGATGGTCATTTAAAGTGACTGTTTCCCTGTTAATTTTCTGCCTGGTTGATCTGTCCATTGTGTAAGAGGGGCATTTAAGTCCCCCACTATTACTGAGTTGCTGTCAATGTCTCCCTTCAGGTCTAATAATACTTTCTTGATATTTTTTGATGTTCCTTCATTTGGTGCATATACATTAATAAACATTATGTCTTTCTACTGGATTTAATTATTTAATTATTTAATTATTATTTAATATTATTTATTATAATATAAATATTATTTAATAATATTATTTAATTATTATTAATTTAATTATTCAATTAATTATTATATAGTGTCCATCTCTGTTTTTTGTTACACTCTTTAGATGGAAGTCTGTTTTATCTGATATGAGTATAGCTGTTCCTGCTCTTTTGAGGCTGCCATTCGACTGTAGGGTTGTCTTCCGGCTATTGACTTTGAGTCTTTGTTTATCTTTTGGAAGAAGTGGGGCTTCCTAAATGCAGCAGAGGTTTGGGTTATGCTTTTTAATCCATTCAGACACCTCTGTGTTGTTTGACTGGTGAGTTCAGTCCATTAATGTTTAGGGTGATTATTGATATATAGCTGCTTAGTGTCATTTTATAATTTGTCTTTTGTATGCTGCTCCAGATGATGACTTTGTTCTCTTTTTCTTTTTAGGTCAGGTGGGTGCAGTTATGTTCTGACTGATTTTGTCTTTTGTTTTCTTATTTGCTTTCTCCCTGGAGATGTATTTTGAAATTACCCTGAAGAGAGCATTCATAGTTCTTTTTCACAGTTTACTACCTAATTTTATTTGAAAGAATAGTCTTCTACTCATTCTAACTATCCATATTTTTGTTCTCATTTCTTCCTCCCCACTTTTAATATTTGCTGTCTTACTGTTTTTCTATGTGGTGTCTTTATGCTTTATAGAGCATCCTTTAATATTTTTCACAAATCTGGTTTGGTGGTGATAAACTCCTTTAACTTTTGCTTGTCAGAAAAGGTTGTTTTTTTTTTTATCATTACTTCAGTTCTGAATGATAATCTTGCTGGATATAGTATCCTATGCTGAAAATCCTTTTCTTTCAGCACTTTGAATGTATTACACCATTCCTTTCTTGCCTGTAGAGTTTCATTTGAGAAGTCTGCAGACAAACTTATAGGGGCTCCTCTGTATGTGACACACTTATCTCTGGCTGGTTTTAATAGTCTTTCTTTATCTTGTATTTTTGACATTTTTATGACAATGTGTCTAGGTGTATTTCTGTTTGGGTTTCTTTTATTAGGAACTCTTTGAGCTTCCTGGATCTGGAAGCTTGCTCCATTCTTCAGATTGGGGAAGTTCTCATCCATTATTTTTTCAAATATGGTTTCTGCCCTCTTTTCTCTCTCTTCCTCTGGGATGCCTTTGATGCAAATATTTTTCTTTTTGACATTATCCCAGAGGTCTCAAATGCTGTCTTCGATTCTTTGAATTTTTTTTTTTAATCTCTTTGCTGGTTTTTTTGATTGAATTTCTCTGTCCCATCTTCCAGATCACTGATTCTATTGGAAGTTTCATCCATCCTATTGTTGAGTCCCTCTATTGAGTTCTTTAACTCAGCCATCATGTCTCTTACCTGTTTAATGTTTTGCTTTAATTCTTCTCTTTGCTTTCTGACATTCTCATTTACTACCTCTACTGATTTCTGGATTCCCATGAGTATGTTAATCACTGTTACCCTAAATTCCTCTTCGGGAAATTTACATCTATCTGCTATATTCAGATATCCCCTGGGATTCTGATTGGATCCATCATTTCATGTATATTTCTCTGTGTCTTTGCTCTATTTGGCATTCTGTTTATATTTCTGAGGGTTCAGTTTCCCTGGCATTACGTAGGTTTGACTTGCCCAGGATTGGCAATTAGGGTGCAGTTTTGCCTCTACCCACAGGGTGGTACTAGTGGGTAGTGTTGAGGTTTGGGACTGCCTTCTCATTGTAATTCAGCGGGTGGGACACCTGATAGGCAGGATTTCCAGTGGTTGTATATGTGGTGGGCAGGATTTCCACTCAGTGGACTCAGGCTCTGGTGTAAAATTGTTGTGGGAGGGGTTTGATTTGGCTGATTTCCACTTATGGCTGCGCCTGGTACAATTTCACCAGGTGGGCTCCAGCTCAATTCCCAGTGCATTGGCTCTCTTTTCACCCCCTCCCAAGTCAGCCTCCATGACTCAGTGTCTCAGCCCCATTGGGCCTGCCTCTCGCTGCCTCTGCAACTGGTTCCAAAATTCCTAGCCTTAGCCCTACCACACAATCTGGAGATTTCAGAGCTCCATTGCAGATCCAAATCTGTGGCTTAGCTGAGAACCCCTCTGGGCACCCTCACCCACTGTCACTCGTCAACCAATCCATCTCCACCTGGTGTATGTCTTGGTGTATGTCTCAGGAAAACAGATTAATTTTTTGGTTATTTTTCAGTGTCTGTGGGGAGCAACCCAACAGTGCATCCTATTGAGTCACCATACGGAAGTCAATCTCTCTGAAAACTCTGGTAATTTTTTTTCCTCATAAAAGTCTGGAGCATGTTGCTGACTTCTGCACCATAAACCTAGGCAGTGGTTGAATTTTCCTAGATTTTATTTAACAGTGGGTTGTCCTTCCTGGCTCATGACTTTTGACTTAAACCCTAAAACATCTTTTCAGCTTGTGTGTTTTTTGCAGGTCATATGACTTCAACTCTTGCTCAGCCCTGTGTTTTTGGATAAGAGTTTCCTTTTCATTTATGACATTTGAATTTTTTCATCCTGTTTTTAGGCTCAGCCATTTTTAATGTTAATTTTAACATATTTCATATAATTGCAGCAAGATAGGGCTTCTGCTATTGTCTTTGTGCTAATTGGATAGACATTCTATTAGTGGAATATTTACAATGTTCTTGAGCAACAATATAGTATATATAATATATAAGTAATATTATTCTAGGTAGTACTGAGAGCTGTGAAGATAAATAAAGCAGGTAAAGGGCCAGGGAATTGGGGACTTATTTTAAAGAAAGAATATGAAAACCTCTCTGAAAAAGTTATTTGAAGAGAGGATTGATGGAGGCAAGGACATGAGTCGTGTAAAGATCTCAGGGAAGAACATTCAAAGCAAGCGATAGCAAGTACAAATTCCTTGGGTTGAAATAAGCTTGAGGAATAGAAAGATATGCCAGTGTCACCACAGAAGTATGAATATCAAGTGGCAAAAGAGGAGGTTCAAGGATGGCAGAACATAGAGAAACATGTCAACCATGATGGGTTGGGAATTTGACATTTATTTTTGTGTTATGGGAGACCATCAAAGCCAAAGCGAAGAAGAAGACAGAAGACATCACACTTGTGTTCATGGTGGATGTCAGGGTCAACAAGCGAAGATCAAACAGACTGTGAAGAAGCTCTGTGGCATTGATGTGGCCAATTTGGTCCATCAATTTCGAGACAATTTTTGTGTTACGGGGAAGCACATCATTGTATTCATGCTTTTAAAGGACATTTTTACTGCTTTTTTGGTGAAGAGATGATAGACAAACTGAGGATACAGAGATCCATTGGGAGGTTATCTTCATCCTGCAGGAAATAGTGATGGTGAGTAAAATCATGATGGTAGCAGCAGGGAAGGTGAGAAGGGGCTAGATTTGTGAGGCATTTAGAAGGAATAACTCACTGTACTTGTAGGATATAAAGGAAAGAGAGTAATTAAGGAAGATTGATTTTTGCCATGAATATTTCAATGACTGGCAGTGCCATTTACGGAACTTTGGAAGAGTAAAGGATCTAGAGCTTAGTAAGTGGCAAGAAACATTTGAGATGTCTATATCTAAACAGAGATGTTCAATAAACAGTTTAATACACAAATTGGGCACTTAAGAGGGACAGTGGTATAAGAGATCTATATTTAGAAGTCATTAGAATATAGATAAATTTAAAATTCATGGACTGCATGGATCAGTTAAGGAGTGAACGTTAAATAAGACATTCTTAATATGTGGATTCATGGATCTCAAAGGGGTCTATGGATAAACTTCGGGGGAGTCCCTAAACCTGGATTAAAAAATAAGTCTTTATTTTCATTGACCTCTAACTGAAATCAGCATTTCCTTTCATTTCATTATGAAGGTAGGCTACAAACCATCAGAATAGGTATAATGGTGTCCTTGTCACCAATTTAGATCAGAATTTTCTTTTAGAATTACATTATAGTTGTTATGCATATCCCGAAAGTGCTTTCTTGAAAATCTATTATTACTACTTTGAGATTGCAATTGTTACTGAATGCACTACAAAGCATGTAAAATATAAAGTAATTTCAAAAGTATTTTGACAACTGTCTTTCAGAATAATTTGTTTCTTTTATACATATAAATATTTTATTTTATGCCTTTAAAAAACATTATCCTCAGAAGAGGCACCAAGTCTTCCCCAGGCTGCCAAGGGGTTCATGGTACATACGAGTTTAAGAATCTCTGTTGCAGATAGATAGGGAGAGGGAAGGCCTGACTTCTGGAGCTCTCCAAAATTTACTGGTTAAATGTCTAAGAAGGAATCAACAAAGGATACTCAAATGGTTGAGTTTACATGGAGCTACTTTAATTATAGATACTGCCATCAGCAGAACATGTAATTCAGGCAGAGACTAAATTTAGTTATAGAAATAAAAAATTAAAAAAAAAAAAAAACATTGCCTAGGAGATAGTAGAAATACAAAATACTAGGAGGCTGTGAAACTAAAGGAAGAAATATTTCAAGGGAAGAGAGATCAGCCATATTACGTGCTTATGAAAATAGATTCTTGAATTTGAATGGATGGAACTTAAGTTGCTCTTCACTTATTAAGAGTAATTTCTGTAAATTTTTGGATACAGTAAACGAGATTTGAATGGAAAAAGAAGAAAATGGGAGATAAAATAAATCAAGTAAAGGTATCTTTTAGGTGAGTTTTTCTGTAATGGAAAGAAGAGAAATATTGAATCGTTAGAGGGAAACATGGAGTCAAGAGAGTTAAATTTTTTTAAAATATTGGTGGTATATTCCCCCCAAATTTCTTCTACAATGTTTAATTTTATTGAAATAAAATTGCATTATAACATAATATGTTTAAGGGGTGCACCATTATAAATCAACATATAGACACGTTCAGTTGAGCTCTAACAATAAAAGGAGTCAGTTTCAAGGTGAAGGATATTATTTCATACTGGTGGGAATGATTCCAGAAAATGATGATACAGGAGAGAGAATGGGTCACTGAAGATGAGGTAGGGAATGGTATCCAAAGGAGGACTTTCATAAGAACAGTAATCCATTATGACAGGCAATTGCCATGAGTCAGTGCCACGAGTAAGGTTTATGTATATAGTAGTTTTCTCACTGTGTCTATATTTTTAATGAACTGAGAGATCAGGTCATCAACCTCTAGTGATGCGTGTGGAGAGATTTTGGAGGTTTGAGGAGAGAAGGTATAGGTTTGGAGATTAGGAGAGATGTAGTGAAAGTGCTGAGCAGTGCCCATGACCCACTCTTCTGTGAGTGTAAATTTCAAGTGAGATAGTGTGCATTGTTGTAAGGTGATCTTTGCCACCATGAATTAGGCAGAGATGAGTTTGGGTTCTGAATATTTCCAGGTGGCTACAGAGAGAGGTAGAGATTAGGAAATTATTTTACTCATTTTGAGCTCCTATCATAGAGTACCATAGACTGGGCAGTTTATAAACAGTGATGACATATTAGTCACACTTCTGAGACTGGGCCTATAAGATTAGGATGGCAGAATGGCCAAATTCTGGTAAGACCTTTCTTATGGCAAACTGATTTTATCCTCACACAGTGGGAGAATGAGAGAACATTCTGGGGTAACTTTTTTGTCTTTTATAAGAATAATAATCCCCTTTATGAGGCCTCTACCTTCATGATCTAATCCCCTCTTTAAAACTATCTCCAACTACTATTATAAAGGGGCGTTAGAGTTTCAACATATAAGCTCTGGATGAACACATTCAGTCCAAAACAAAAAATCGAGGGTGCCTGTAAAGGAGTAATTATAATGGTGGCCTGGACACCACCTTAGGTAATGAGGGAATTGAGAACATGAAGAGGATGATAAACTGAACAAATGCTAGAGTCAATGGGATGCAAGGATTAATTAAGTGTGCATATAAGAAAATGGAATACCAGGACGTAGTTACCAGTGTCCTTCTAGAGATAGATGTTTTGGAGGCAAATTAAATATGGATAATAATGGTTTCTATGATGAGATGAAAGGGAGGGGTGACTGAGGCAGAGAAAAGCATTGCTGGAAGTGAGAAGGTCATGACACAAGGATGCAAGGCAGTGAATGGATCACCTAGCAATGTCACTGTGCAATGTCACCGTGCATTTTAAGGGATGAGGGGGAAAATTGGAAGCAACACTTTAACAAGTAAAAGATGTAACGATAAGATAAAACTATAAAAAAGAAGAAAAGCGAGTTAATAATGATAAAGCCTAGAATTAAACAGACTAAAAGCAAAAATAGGGTAGAAAAAGTAAATAAAAGATGAAGTATTTTTTCACATATGAGCCTCCAAAATAAATTGACATAGCATAATTAAGGAAAAAGGCAAAAAAGTTACCAAAATAGGAATGGGAGACCAAAATTTGGTCATGGCTACTGAATGGAATTAAAATGATAAGAAGATATGTGCAATTCTCTGACCATAATTTTCAAAATCCAGTGAAAACATGATTTTTCAGCAAAATAGCAATTAAAATTGACTAGAAAGAAAGTAGAAAATCTGAATCAATCCATTGCAATATTAAATATGTATAAGGCAATGATATACCATTAAAAAGATAATGAGATTTTGCTGAGGGGGTCAAGTGAGTTTGCAGCAGAAACATATTGTCCTTAAAGAGGAGTCAATTTCTACATTGCTTAAATCATTCTAATTGAAGATAAAGTAGGAAAGTTCACAGATTCTTTTTATGAAGCCAGGAACACTTTTATACCAAAAGCTTATAGAGTCGCTTTGAGAAAAGTAAAGTGGTCACATCACACTTTTGACTAAACATGGACAAATTTTAAGTAACATATCAGAGAAAAATGGTATTTCGAATGAACAAGACTCATAAGGCACTTTTCCCACTGTGGTGCTGGGATTTCTCTTTCCCCTTGAGAAACACACAGCAGGGCTCATGATTTTATAGCCATTTTCACATAATAAAAACTCCTTATGCCACTTATGACTCTCAAGAAGAGTAATTTCTGTAATTAAAATGTCCAGACCTGTATAATAATAAAAATTCTAAGCCCTATTTAATGTTAAGACTGAGCTTTCTTCTCAAGCATGGGCCTGCTGCAGACATCTGCAATGCAGGATATGCGGTGGAGGTGGGCATGGCAGTCTTCTCACTATTTTCCTGCCTTCGGGCTCCCCTGTCCCCTCCATCACCTCCACTCACTTCTACCAGGTTCTTGTTCCCTAGATTTCTCAGGTCTGACTCAAGTTTCAAGGGACACACATCAAGCAAAATAGTAGGCAGGTATTTTTCTTATAATTATAAACTATAATAAAAATTTACAACATCAGATAATTGTTAGTGTTCTTGTAGTTATACCATAATCTCCATTAGAGCAAGAACTTTGGTTGCCTTCTACACCCCTGAGTGAAAAACAGAAAGGAATACTGTCTCCCTTAGAGAGTCATTTGTATGATACTTTTGTAATCATCAGACAGTATCTAGTGGACATGTAGTATATTCAGAGCATAAAGAAATTTTGCAGATTAATTGAATGGCTGCAAAACTAGATGATGCCATGCAATTAGCAAAAGGAGTGGATGGAAGATATAAATGAAGATTTGAGTACAGTAGTTGGATTTGTCAATAGATAAAAAGAGTTGATGAAGAACTGAAACAAGAAGTAGATTAATGGATAAATATGATATTTGGAGAAGCCATTAATCAAAAGTTAAAAATAAATTTGATTAGATGCAAAATTTTAATTTCGTAATAAGATGCAAAAGTATTTTATGTCTAGAATACCAAGTGAACATTAGTGTTTGTTCTCAGAGCATTTGCTTTGATCTCGGCAATGAAAGTCTTCTAAAAGGTAGCACATGTAAAAGTCATGTAGATTGAAATGCTGTAATGCAATATAAGGCAGTACTGGAGGCTGCCAGTAGATGGAACCATAGATTTTAGAAACTCAGATTGAGATATCCTTCTTAGTAAACAGTGGTAATATAATAGCTTAAATAAAGCATAACCTTTTAAAATGATAACAACTTGCTAGATACATATCAACCAGACTAAAGCGTAGGGACAAAATTAAAGGTATAACTAGGAGATTCAGTCTTTGAGGTTACTTAATTAAGGGTCAGTTTTGGAAAAAAACCTTTAAAATTTTTCTTATCTGTAACATAATAGAAATATTAAAATTTATAAAATAACCCTCTACACAGCTATCAGATGGCATCAGTGATGCAGTGAGGTAGAAAGATGGTGTTTAATGATTTAAAAGCAACACCATTATGCTGACCCACATTACTTGATTTAAAATTTTTATTCAGATCCCTTTTTGGTTGGCAAGAAAGTAGGCTGATAGCTTCTGGGTCTGGTATGGTTTTCATACCAATTTTTGTGTTATTGCAAGACTTACCCAGTTAGCACAGCAGTTTAGGAGAAGTGAAGAGTCTGGGTGTCAAGTCGTTTGGTCTTCGATGGAGATCATGCCATGACTGTCTGACAACTGCAGAGATCATGTGTGGAAAGAGTCTGGTTGCTCCCATGTCAAGTCACAAGAGCTGGTCACAATTTGAGGGGACATGGCCAAGTGTTTCTAACTGCAACATTGCCAAGTAAATCACATGTTTTCCAAGTACTTTCTGGGGTGTCCCTACTTATTTTGAAACACAGATTTCTACCAGTCTTGTTATTCTTTTTTAAAGACCACTTTCCATTTTTTTATTTTATCATTGTTATTGTCTCTTATTATATGCCTTTTTAGAATATTAAATTCACATTGCAGTATATATGCACATCGTACCACATCCACCACCATAGTTGTCTAGTGCCATAGTCTAGTGCCTGTCACCACCACTGTATTTACTCCTGTGTTCCCTGGTGATGTCCCTCTGGTAACCACAGTCTTGCATCCTGTGGATATGGTTGTGTTTTGTCAGTTCATTTGTTCTGTTTCTTTATAGTCCACACATGTGTGAAACCATTGGGCACTTTTCTTTTTCATTCTGCCTTATTTTGCTTAGTAAAATCACTTCAAGTATCATTCAGTTTATTGTGAAAGGCAGGCTTATATCTTTTAAAATAACCATGTAGTATTCTATTGAGTAATAAATACCACATTGCCTTTATACAGTCATCTGTTGATGGGCATTTGGGTTGTTTCCATGTCTTGGCTATTGTGAATTGTGCACTCACAGTTAAGGAAATGCAAATAAAAAACACACTGAGATACAATCTCACATCCATGAGAATGGCCTATATCAAACCACTAGACACAACAAATAGTGGAAAGGATGTGGAGAAAATGGACCCCTCCTACTCTGTTGATGAGAATATAAATAGGTGCATCCTCTTTCAAAAACAGTATAGATATTCCTCAGAAAGAATTAAAATGAAACTGTTTGATCTAGCAATCCCAGTTCTAGGTATATACTCAGAGAACACAAAAACGCTTAAGAAAAAATATTTGCACCTCTATGTACATAGCAGCAGCTCTATTTTCTTCCTGTTTTTGTTTTTCTATGATATGAGCCTAATTCCTAGCCATCTGCCCTTCAAAGGCAGGTGGAGACTTACCATATCCTACATTTTTATTGTCAAAATGATCATATGAAAATTTATCTGAAACCTTATTCTTTAGGTTTCCAGGGAGACCATGCCTGAAAAAACAACAGAATTACTAATAACAAAAAGAGTGATAAATATTTGGAAAGTAGCTGTGTTTGGGCAAGAAAATTAATGTCCTATTCCAAAATAATCTCTATAGTCTTCCTTGAAGTTTCTCAATATAAGTGTCAATTCTTTCCCTTTCTCTTCCTCCCTCTCCTCCCCCCGCTCCTCTCAAGGAAAGATACAGGTGGGAATGAAGGCAAACAGGCAGACAGGCAGGAAGAGAGAAGAAGAAGGACTTTACTTAGTTGTTCATTCTTATTGTTTCCCCTTCCACATCCTGCTCTTCTCTGGGTTAAGACCCCAGGTCCTTGGGAATGTATATGGATTATGCTGACAGAGTTAACCGCAGAGCCACCAGGGCATGCCGAGTCAATTTTCATTCATGGTAGAGATGTTCTATAACATTCTCCACAAACACTGGATTAACAAATACTGAACCAATACTTTGTGAATAAATACAGGATGAGCTTTGGTCATATTTTCATCAACCCACCAATACATGGCTGTGTTATGTTCTTTCCTGCTTATGACACATATTTGATATACATTGTTGATTCATGAATGTTAGACTCCTGGTTAACAAGAGTATGTATAATTTATGCAGGGATGGAGCTTAACTCATATGCATGCATTTTCTTTGGAAAGCACATCGCAACCTTCTTGCAGTTAGGAACAGAAGACAATACGTAAGCACTATGCTTGGAGGGCATCTTACATAGGAGAGCTTCCAACAAAAACTCAAACATCATGGCACTAAATAGATTGTGAAAAGGCCATTTATTTATAATGTGAGAGCAGCACAAAGAAGGCAGAATGTTACCCTCTTCTACCACAACTGAGAATGTGGCAGCTGGACAACTTGAATGTTGCTCGGTGCATGCTCACAAATGACAGAGAAAATGCCGAGTATTGATTTTGAGGTTACAATTAACTTTTAGTGAGTGAATAAATTTGCAAATATTGAATCATGAATCATGAGGACTGACTGCTATTATCATTGACAAATCATTGCTCAATTATCTCAATATTTTACCTCTAACTAGTGACAACATACATTTTGTTTTATTTAATTGGTCCTCCTCACTTGTCTTTTTAAAACATATAAGGCAAATGAGACATTGGTAGACCGAGAATAGATTTTATAGCAAGTCTATGACAAAGTCAGGACTAGAACTCAGATTCCCAGATGGATGGTCCAATATTTTTTTCATTCAGGGTATAGGACTTCAAGGTCTTCTGAGAATATGGGAGCTTCCTCTCTTCTTTGTTAGGAATTGGTGCTGAGCCTGATTTTCATAGCCTGGGAACTCTGGGAGGGGAGAAATCCTTTTCTCCCCAGTAAGTTGATGAATTCCCAGATACCTTCTATTCACTTTAACTTAGTTCTTGAATTAAAATCTAGATTCCTTCCTTAAAAATTCACATGGGTGTGACATTGAGCAAAATTAGCTACTAATTAAGCATATGAGAACTTACATATCATCAGAGGTAGCTCTAGGTAATTAGACTGAGGCCAGGTAAATATGACTGAGAAGAGGCCCTTAGTTAGAGAGGTAGGAGGTGCGGGAGCCCTGCAGGAGACAAACAGCCTGGAGGAGAAGTTGCTGAGCTTGCTACCTCCTGCACATGAGGCCTCCCTGGCTATTAACTAAAACAAAAGTGAAAGTCACTGGAAAATTTGTTTTTATCAAAGCTCAGGATTCTGTCTTGTAACCTTCACATCTTTTTGAATCAGTACCCCTCTGGGATTTCCTTTCTAGTTTGGCAGTGTTTGCTTGCCAAATACTTCTGTTTGATTCTTATCCTGGTCTCTCCTTTGGGGATCTCCCTTTGTTGCTCTTGGCTAAGGGCTTCTGGTAGGATGTGCACCCGATTTCATCTTGTTTATATGTTGGTCACCTCAGTACTGGGAATTTCTTGTCTGCTTTATGGAAAAAAACCTCACCTCTCCTATGGAAACAAATTTTATAATTAACAAGGATATTATTTCTCCTGATTTTCTCAAAGGTTGGTCTATTGAGGTTCTAGAAATGTATTTGTGGTATGCATTATATAAAAGCTTTCTAATTGCTCTAAAAGGAAATAGTGCCCATTAATAGTAATGATGCATTTCTGTGCCCCAAGAGCTACTGTCAATAAGTAGAGCTTTGCTTTGTCGCCTTACACGCATGGTTACACTATAGAGCTAACCAATGTTAGGGAAAAAAGAAATACTCAGAGAACTGGCATTTCCAGGCCCACACAGACTAGGTTTACATGTAATATCAATTAGCGTTTAATTTGCTTGGGTATGTGTCATCCTAAAATGTAGAAATCATCTTTGTTTCCTGCAGAACTTTTTTATTTTAAAGGTGAATTGAGGTACTCCCTTCTAGTTCTTAATGATATGTGCTAGCCTTAAGTATGTTTTTTTAATTGCAAAAGTAACACTAGTTACAGAAATGTTAGAAAAGACAAACAAGTTAAAAGGAGAAAATAAAAATCATCACTTTTCAGAGATAATCACTATTAGCATTTTTCAATTTTAAAAATTTTTTGTGAGAGGAGGAAGAAACACTTTCTGTACTTTAGCTGTTCATCTTGGTTGTCCACTCTCCTACTCCTCACCCCACATCCCCAGCCCTAGCACAAGAACCTGGGTCCTTGGGATGTATGTGGACTGTACTGGCCAAGGAAGCTAACCAAACCCCATCAAGTTGTGCCACTGATACGTCCTTTTCTTTCTTTTTCATTTATTGTAGTAACTTATTCTACACATTAAAATAAAATCATGTGTATTGGTTCCCATTCCTCAGATACATGTCAGCATATCCTGTCCTCCACCAAATCACCAAATTTTCTTCACCATTGTCCAGCGGGCTCCGCCACTGTTTGTACCATCCCACCGCCATCCCATTCCCTCTTGGTCAGCTCAGTTCTGTTGCAAGTGCCCAAGGGTTGGTTTTGTTTCATCTGTTCCTTTGTTTTGTCTATTCATGTTCCACCTATGAGTGAGGTCATCCGGTATCTGTGTTTCTTCTTTTGACTTATTTAACTTATCATACTTATTAGCATTTATTTTATACTCACATATTCTTTTATTTTGCTAGAAATTGTATGTCACATATGCACATGTATAAGTAAAAAAAAACCCGTTTTTCAGGTCTGCTGATTTTTAACTTGCTTTTTCATTAGCACTATATATATTGTGATTGTTTTTCCTCATTATTGAATATTCTCCTACGACAGTAAGTTGAATTTGCCAATATTTATTTATCATAACAGAATCTTAGGCTTTTGAGATTCTTTCCAAGACAAGGCAGCACAATGGGGCAAAAGCTTAAGTTGGATGGATCTTCGATGGGCATCAGGGAGAAATCATGCTGTCATGGCACTGGGGTGACAAGTACAAATGTCCCATCCTGGATGGTTATGTCGCTTATGTGCCTGAAGGGAAGGTGCCTAATGAAATGATTTTGCGAGCTTCATTTCCCTCTCTCACTTAATAGTTCTGTGACAGTTTAGTGTGTTTATAGGAAGGAAACAGATGCCCAGATATTTTTATTTAGGATAGTCCTTTATTTAGAACACCGTGCTTCCTAACAGGAGCAGTTCATATTTTGTGCCTCTTCTATGATACAGGGCACATTTAATTCAATATTTCCTTTATTAGTTGTGCGATCTCAAGTTGTGAAATCATGATGTTTGGATTCTATAGATATCACAATTAATGAATTTTGGTAGCAAAAAGCTTGTATCATTGTTGTCATTTTTGTTTTGTTTCTAATTATTATGCTTTGTTCTTTTATTCTGATGTTATTATAAGCAATGAATTTTAAAATAGTGAGTGTTTAGTGAGCATGGAATAATGAATATAAATAGCGAGTGTATTACGATTACTATTACTGCTAATTACTACTGATACTACTTTATATACTCACTATAAATAGTAAATAATATACTCCATATATTCAAATCCAGCTCCAATAACCATCAACTTTTCATGATGCTTGTTTCATTTAGCCCCTTTTTTGGCCATGAATGTTTGATGTTAGCTATATTTTATTGAAGAATAATTGACAGATAGTAAAATGCCTAAATTTCAGTGGCTTAGTGACTTCTGACAAGTGTTACCAACACGATGGAGGTTTAGAACATTTTCATGATCTCAGACAGTTCCTTGTGCTCCTTCTCAGTTAACTTCTGGCCTGCCCCTCCAAACCAGGTAATGATTATTTTGCTATCTATCAATCTGGATTAATTTTGACTGTTTTAAAAACTTCATATACATGTAATCTCATAGAGTATACACATTTATATCTTAGCTCTTTGGCTCAGCATAGTTTTTCTTTTTTGAGATTTGTTGGATTTACCAATAGTGTTTTCTCTGATTACTGCTGAGTAGTATGCTATTGTGTGGCTAGATCAGAGAATTTCTTAATTGATAGCTATTTGTCTTATTTCCAGTTTGGGGCTATTAGGCTTAAGTAGCTATATATTTCTTCATGTCTTGTTTTGTGAATTTAAGCTTCATCTCTCTTGGGTGTCATTTTTATTGAAACTGTTGTTTTTCTTATGTAACTTTAAAAAATTTGCCATTAAAGCGATTCTAAGGTGTTATTGGAAAGTAAACACATTGCAGGTAGAATTTACTAAAACAATTTGAGTTACTTTTTATATGAGAAAGCATTTTACACTGATGTATAGATTACTCTGATATTATTTTAAAGATAAGAATTTAAGGGTTCTTAGACTTTAGGGTAGAATGGCTTTTGGAGTCTTCTGAATAACAGGCCCTTTTGGAGCATATTCTTGGATGAGTTGACTTTAAGAGAAGTATCAAACAGCCCAGACATTAAACATGAGTACTGTTAAAAATGCATCCCTAGCATAACTATAATAATTTATTGGTTGTTTTTCTCCTCAGTGGTGTGGAGCTTGTGATTTTGAAAGTTTGAGGGAAATACTTTAATAACTGAATGATGGGGCAATAGGTATGCTTCAAAGGGTTTTCTTTTAACAATAACTTTCTCTAGGTTGCATTTCATTAGACTAAATGTGTCATACCGACATTCTGTCAATATTTTTATTAAAAATAAATGAATCTATTTCAAGGAAATGAGAAACAATTCAAGACCAGAAAAGTATCTGAGCTTTCTCTTTTGAAGTTTAAGAGGAATTGTATGCACTTCATGTTTTTCCTATCTCCAGACTTGCTGGATATGGAAAGACAAGGCTACCAGGGAAGGCCAATAGTGACATTTCTCATCATGCTTAAAATTACGAAGTACTTTTTAATCAATTAGTAATTGGAGTGTTATATTTTCTTTGTATAGATTACTCCTATTTATTAATAGATGTGAAGATTTTTATAAGTATATGGAACATCTACTTTTTGCTTATAATTCAAAGCATGAACAAAATTTAGTGTCGGGTTTTATACAGAAATCAGTTTTTCTTAAGCTTTTTTCTCCATGTCTTTTTCTTTTAGCTTAGTGAGCTTTCAAAGAAGAATAGCTATTTTTAAGGATTAAACAAAGTCTCTTAATTTTATTTCATTTATTACTAATAATAGGAAAGCAAATTAACTAGTCCTTAGAGAGAAATTATTTATTGAAAGATCTGAAACTTAGAGTTTAAACATGGTTTATGATTGTGCAGGCTTTATAAAGATCTACTCATCTTAGAGTCACCCGTTGTTTCCTTTGAAAAGATCTCACGAATTTTGCTTCTGTGATTTAAGATCTAAAATTCTTGCTTTGACATTTATTTTTGTTTCTGAATAGCAACTAATGGAACAAATTATTTCCATCATCTCTTATCTTTATTGCCAATAGCAATAGCACCTAATATACTTTTATAATATTCATGAATATGAGTAATATTTATCTGTGGACACATGTAACCTGTATGTTGATCTCAGTTATATTTTGAGAAAAAAGTTAAATTACCACAATTGCAAGGATGAAAGTGCATACATTTGAAAGAATCCACTAATAAATCATGAAAGTCAACTTCATTATTTTTTTTATATAGTAAAAACCTTCTAGTAGCCATTGGGGATGTTAAGAGATACTCTTACATTCTGAGAAAAGGGTAGGTAGGATATAATTCATTTTTTTATAGAGGGCAAATCTTTACCTAAGAGTATATTGTTTCTCATGAAAGTCATACAATGGATCCTGAGGAAATTATTGGTTGAGAACTGATTTATTCATGGAGTTGATTGGATAGTGGTTTTAACCCTGAGGTATGGCATTGCCACATGTGTCATGGTTAGTAGATTCTGGGAGCCATAGTTTCACTGACATAATACTGCATCATAGCAGTGTTTTTTTAAAATGTCACTATAACATGACAGACCCTGGATAAATGTCATCCTGGCAGTCTAACTTGCTTGTTCTTCCTTAATGAGGGTTTCCTTCTCTATAGATTATTCTTAATCTTTCCTTCCTTTCATTCTTTACTTGGGGTCCTTTGCTAAAATTTGGATTACTGGGTGCATTCTTATTACTCAGCTGGCTAGAGGGTGGTGAAGGTGTAGGTCACATAAAGCCTATGGACCTGGGTTCAGTGGTTTAAAAAAAAGTGCTAAATAGGATGTATAAAGATCTATCTTTCTGAGTATTTCTATTTCATCAGAGGTCAGATTTTCAGCCAAAGATAACTCAGGCACGGAGACATGAGGATGGTTTGTTTAGCACATGCCCAGTAGACACTTGGTTGATTTTAGTTAGTATGTGGGAATGGCACTGTCTAGTTTTGCCTTTTAAATTACACTCAATAGATGCAATTCTGATTATAGCCACAGGCAGCCCTGCATCAGATCAGATATTAATCACTATGAACCTTGTCATCATTGCTTGTGCACAGATATTAAAAACAAGAAGGGTGTAGGCACATAGTTAAATATGGGTGGAGGTCATCTTGTATAAATTAACAATAAATTATGACAGATGAACACATAATAAAAATTTAAGAAATGATAGAGTAAATAAAAGTAAATTGGAATAGAAATAAAATGTTTAAAACAGGAGAGTTAGAGGTCTCTCTGGGAAGAGAACAGTATGTCCCTGCTGAATGAAATGAAGGAAAAAAAACATGCATGTAGGGAGTCACGTACTCATATGAAGTGTGGGAGCACATATAAATGCAGGGTGTATGGAGGGCACACATCCAGAGATGATATGAGATGAAGTAATAGGAATTTCTTGTACAGCTGTGAACAAAAACAAAGACTCTGAAAACAAATGTTCAGAATTTCTAGATTTGTTTAATTGCTTCTAGAACACTTTATTAATGTATTTATCTCTCCCACTTGTAACTGGAAATATATAGTTTTGCGTGCGTGTAACATAAAATATTTTTCTGTAAATATTGTTCTGCAATTTATTTTATTCATATTAATACATATATACATATACATATACCTTGTGGACTTTATCGTGTTAAGACTAATGTAGTGGGATTCGCCTCATTCTTTTTAGCTATAACATAATTAATAGTATAAATGTTTTTTAAGTTATTTGTTCATTCCATTATTGATGAATATTTAAGTTTGTGTCACAATGCCTGTAATAGGTAACTCATTTATAAGTTTGCCAAATAAAGAGAGAACACCCAATTAAATTTGAACTTCAAATAACCAATGAATAGTTTTTTGCAACTATTTTAGTATTTCATTGCAGTAACTTTTACTATTTAGTTGTCCGCAATGGTTGTTTGCCCCGGCCCTGAGTCTTGAAGCTGGGACATTGGGATGTAAGTGAGACTGCTATCAGGTGTGCTAGACTGCTAGGCCACCAGGGCACATCAGCAGCAACTTCGTTTTACAAATTAAATTCATAGGTGTAGTTTCCATTTCCTCAGATTTATGTCAACACACTCTGCCCTCCACCAAATCACCAAGTGTTCTTCATTGTTGCCCAGTGGACTCCGCCACCACTTGCCTCTTCCTGCTGTTGCATTCCTTATTGGTAACTTCAGATCTATTGCAAATGTCCAAGGGTTGATTTGTTTCGTCTATTCCTTTTTTTTTTTTTGTCTGTTTACATTCTACCTATAAGTGAGGTCATCTAGTATCTAGCTTCATTCTTATGACTTGTTTCACTTAGCATAATTCCCTCTAGATCCATCCATGTTTGTTTAAATGACAGAATTTCATCTCTTTTAGAGACTGTTTAGTATTCCATTTTATATATAGATGCATGTATATATACATATATGTATATATACATGTATGTGTGTATATATATATACACACACACACATAAATATATATATAATATATATGTCACATCTTTATCTATTCACCTGACATTTGGCATTTAGTTTCCTGTTCTTAGTTATTGTGAATAAGGCTGCAAAAAACATGGTGGTTCATAAATTCTGCAAATTAGTGTTTCTGTATATTTTGTGTAAATACCTAGAAGTGGGGATGCCTGGATCATATGGGATTTCTATCTTTCACTTTTTGAGGAATCTCCATACTGTTTTCCATAGGGGTGGCACCAATTTGCACTTCCACCAACAATGTAAAAGTGTTCCCTTTTCTCCCTATCCTTGCCAACATTTGTTGTTTCCAGACTTGGATAATAGCCAGTTTCTCAGGTGTAAAGTGAGATCTCATTGTGTTTTGATTTGCATTTCCATGATAGCCAACAAATAGGAATATCTTTTCATGTGCCTGTTGGCCATTTGTATGTGTTTTCTGAAAAATGTCTCTCTAATTCCTCTTCCCATTTTTTGAGTGGATTGCCTGTTATTCTGCTGTTGAGTTTTATGACTTCTTTGCAATTTTTGGTTATTAAGCCCTTGTCAGAAATATGGAACACAAATATCTTCTCCCAGTTAGTAGGCTGTCTTTTTGTTTGGTGATACTTTCTTTTGCTGTGAAGAAGCCATTTAGTTTCACGTAGTCCCAGATGTTTATTTTGTTTTTTATTCCCTCGATGCTGTAGTTGAGTCCCCAAAGACATCTCTAAGGCTGATGTCATGGAATGCTGTTCCTATATTGTCTTTCAAGAATTTTATGGTTTCCGGTCTTATGTCCAAGTCCTGGTCCATTTTGAGTTAATTTTTGTTAATATTGCTAGGTAATGATCTAACTTCATTCTTTTGCATGTGGCTGTCCAGTTATCCCAACACCATTTATTGAAGAGACTTTCTTTTCTCCATCACATGCTTTTGGCTCTTTTTTTGTAGATTAACTGGCTGTATGTGAGTGAGTCAATTTCTGGTTATTCAGTTATATTTCACTCATTTGTGCCTCTGTTACTTCAGTACCATACCATTTTGATCACTATCACTTTACAGTACAGCTCAATGTCTGGGAATATGATACCTCTGAATTAATTCCTTTTTCTCACAATTACCTTGACTATTCAGGGTCTTTTGTTGTTTTATACAAATTTTAAGATTTTTTTTTTTCTTGAAATAAGCCCATGGAATTTTGATGGTATTGCATTAAATCTGTATTTTGCTTTAGGTAAATGGTCATATTAATAATGACGAGTCTTCTTTCTATCTCTTTGTATCCTCCTCTATTTATTTTGAGAAGGACTTGAAGTTTTCATTGTACAGGTCTTTCACCTACTTTGTTAAATACAAGCTATTTGATTCTTTTTAGTCATATTTCAAATGATGTTGTTTTCTTATAACATGCTGTTTGCATACAAAAATTCAACAGATTTTTGTGTATTGATTTTGTAGCCTCATACTTTATTGTATTCATTGAGTAAGTCTAGTAGTTTTTTGACATTTTTCAGAGTTTGCAATGTGCAATCATGTCATCTGCAAGTAATAGTAGTTTTTCCCTTCTTGCCAATTTGGAGAACTTTTATTTCTTTTTCTTGCCTAATTATTCTGGCTAAGACCTCCAGTATTATGTTAAATAACAGTGGTGAGAGTAGACAATATTGCCTTGTTCCTGACCTTAGAGGAAATGCTTTCAGTTTTTTGTTGTTGACTATGATGTCAATTGTGTCTTTACCACATATGGCCTTTATTATGTTGATGCAGGTACCTCTGTTCTCATTTTATGGAGAGATTTTTTTTTTATCATAAGTGGATGTTTGATCTTGTCAAAACTTTTCTTTGCATCTATTGATATGATCATGTTTTTTTTCTCTTTGCTCTTGTTGATATGGTTTATGGCATTAATTGATTTAGGTATGTTGAACCATCCTTGCATCACTGGGATGAATCTTAACTTTGTCATGATGAGTGATCCTTCCGATGTGTTGTTCTATTCAATTTGCTAATGTTTTTTTGATAATTTTTGCATCTATGTTCATTAGAAATATTGGTCTATAATGTTCTGACTGATGATGTCTCTATCAGCTTTTGGTATCATTATGATATTAGCCTTGTGGAAACTGTTTAGAAGTGTTCTTCAAAATTTTGGAAAATATTGAGAAAAGGTATCATTTTTTCTCTGAAATTTTGTGAAACTCATTAGAAAAGCTGTCTGGATCCTGGGCTTTTATTTTTAGGGAGACTTTTGATTGCCTCTTCAATTTCCTTGCTTGTGATTGTTCTATTCAGGCATTCCAGTTCTTCCAGGTTCAGTCTTGGTAGATTGTATTTTTCTAAATATCTGTTCATATCCTCAAGGGTGTCAACTTTATTGGCATAAAACTGTTCATAGTAGTCTCTTAGGATATTTTGTATTCCTGTGGTATCTGTTGTAAGTTATTCCCTTTCATTTTTGATTTTAGTTATTGTAAGGTTTTTCTGGGCTCCGCGAGGAGAAAAAGTCAATTAGACAAAAAAGTAGAATAGTCAGGGCTTTATCGGATTCTGCACCCCCGGGGCGAAACTCCCAAGTCCGCAGAATGGGGCTGGGGAAGTCGCGGGCCGGGAAGTCGCGCTTGAACAAAGGGGACCGGCTCTTTAAGCAAAGGAATTTCGCAGGCTTCCTATGTCGCGATTGGGATTGGCCCTGTGAATCCAGGTGTGGGGGTTGCATCCCTTATTCTGATGTCATCCACCTTTTTCCCGGGCTTGGCTGCCGTTTTCCCCGGGCATGGCGGCTGCTGCTTTTGTCCCTGGGCCAGCCTAACAGTTATGATAGTTTTCCTTTTTTTTTTTTTTTTTTTTTTTTTTTTTTTTTTTTTTTTTTTTTTTTTTTTTTTTTTTTTTTTTTTTTTGTGCTTTGTGAGCCTTGCCAATGGTTTGCTAGTTTTGTTTGTTTTTTCAAAAGACCAACTTTTGTTTTTATTGATCTTCTGGATAGTCTTTTTATTTTCTTTTATTTCTGCTTGAATTTTTATTATTACCATTCTACTATAGATTTTTTGCTTTAATTATTCTTCTTTCTTTAGTTCTTTTAAATGTAGGATTAGATTGTTTTATTGTAATTCTTATTTCTTGAGGTGGGCCTGAATTTCAATGAACTTCTCTCTTAGTACTGTTTTTTCTTTATGACATAGATTCAGGTAACTTGTGTCTTCATTCTGATTTGTCTCTAAGTATTTTTTAAGTTCTTTGATTTCCTCTTTTATCCAGGAATCTTTTAGAAGGCTATTGTTTAGTCGCCAATTAATTTGGAGTCTTCTTGCTTTCTTTTTGTGGTTGATTCCTAGTTTTAAGCCATTGTGGTCAGAGAAGATGGTTGGCATGATTTCAGTCTTTTAAAACTTTTGGAGACATGCTTTGTGTCCCAAAATATGATCTATCCTTGAGAATGTTCCATGTATACGAGATAAAAGTGAACTCTATAGTTATTGGATGAAGTGTTTGCTATATGTCTACTAGAGCTAACTGTTCTAAATGATCAATTAAAGCTGGTATTTTCCTGTTAGTTTTTTCCCTGGTTGTTCTGTCCATTGTTCAAAGTGGGGTTTTGAAGTCTCCTACTATTATTATGTTGCTGTTGATGTCTCTCATCAGTTCTAATAGTACTCGCTTAACATATTTTGACTTTCCCTCATTTGGTTCATATATGTTAATAAGTGTTATGTCTTCTTGCTGGATTGACCCTTTAATCATTACCTAATGTACACCTCTGTCTTTTGTTATGATCTATGGTTGGAAGTCTGTTTTATTTGATAGAAGTATGGCTGTTCCTTCCTATTGGTTGCCTTTCAAATGTAGGATTGTCTTTCTGTCATTAACTTTGAGCCTATGTTTATTTTTGAATGAAGGGTGAATTTCCTCAATGCAGCAGATGGTTTGCTTATGTTTTTAAGTCATTTGGCCACTCTGTGTCATTTGATTGTTGAATTAAATCCATTAAAATTTAGGGTGGTTATTGTTTTATAACTGTTTATTGCCATTTTGTAATTTGCCTTCTAGGTGTTGTTACAGATGGTGTCTTTGTTCTTCTCTTTCTCTTTTTAGGTGGGTTGGCTGTAGCTATGTTTTGATTGGTTTCCCTTTTTGTTTTCTTATTTGCTTTTTCCCTGCAGATGTGTTTTGAGGTTACCCTGAAGTTAGAATTAAGAATTGTATGTCTATTTTTATTTTTATTTGAAAGCAGATTAGTCTTGCACTCATTCTAGCCAACCACATTTTTATCCTCCTGTCTTCCTTCCCACTTTTTATATTTTATTGTCTTGCTGTTTTTAAGTGGAGTTTCTTTACATTTTATAGAGCTTCTTTTAGTATTTTCCCTAGAGCTGGTTTTGTGGTGATGGATTCCTCAACTTTTGCTTATATGAAAAGCAAATTTTTACGTCTCAAATATTTATTGATCTAATGAAATTCAAATTTAATTGGTTATCCTGTTGTTTTATTTGTGTATCAAACACTATCATTCAATTATAACAGGCTTCAACAATAAAAGGCAAATAGTAACTTATAATTAAAAATTGCAGTAGCAGAACACACTTCAGGTACAGTTTGATGAGAAATTAAAGTCTTTTTATTTGAAATTCTCTCTGTGTTGGATATATGCTCAGACAGAATTTTCTTGTGCTAGCAAAATAGATTTAATCATTTTAAGTTGCATATCTGGAAGTCATGCCTCTACCAGAAGAATTCTCTGAAATCATTCTGAGATTCATTCCACTTGGAGTGGGTGAAACCATATGTCAACCTATCAGTTAAGTTCTGTCAATCATGATAATGAAATCATGCTGTGATTTCAGGATCTCTTACTGATGTGCAATATTCTACATCAGGTGAAAAGAGCTTCCTCTAGTATGGAGATCTATAGCTAATGATAAATCATCCATCCCAACACAACCAGCATACAGTAGACAAAAGATGTAGGGACAATAATATAAATACAACAAAAACTCCCATTGAAAAAAAGGAAGGCTAAGAAAAAATGAAGTGCTCACTGGTTCCATTGCATATGATTTCATCTGCTTTTCAGGAATAGTATGGATTCCTTCTCTGACATTGGAGTGACTTCTTCGGTCAGACGATAATGAAGGTGATAATTCTATTTTGAAAATATTTCACTTATCCCTTGTTTTCCTTGGTGTTTAGTCCTACCCTTCAGAAGTCTCTCTCAGCCTTCATTATCCCCAACCATAATTTATATAGACTTAGAGAATAATACGCTTCCGGAGGTCATCACATTTTAGTAGCTCATTGCCACATTCTGGCATTGGCTTAAGGACTAAAAGAGTCCCATGATAGACAAGGAGGCAGGGTTCCAAATCACAGGATGAACCTGGCAGAGCAGGGTGGCACCATCATCAGGATGGGGAATTTCAAATATAAAATATCAACAGACCACTCCCAGGATAATTTTTTAAAAAGAAAAGGTACAGGCAGTAATGAAGGGCAGCAGGCAGGAAGAGAGAGAAAGAAGAAACATTTATTTTATTATGTTGTTCATCTTGGTTGCTGCTGCCAGTCACTGATCATGAATCTGGATCTTGGGATGTATGTGGACTATGTTCCCTGTCCTTCCGCCCTAGGCCACCAGTGCTCACCTCCTAGGATAATTTTTTATGGCAGCCTTAGGAAACTAATATAGATGTCATATTTTCATGTAATATATTAAAATATAAAACTTTAAATGACATCTTCATTGAATTAAAAAAATTTACTTTTCTGCAAATACATTTAAGTGATCAAAGTGTATACTTGTAAATTTTTCATTTTCAGTGAATGTAATTGAAACCGATATCAATTTCTCTTGGCAAATGTAAGATTGTGAATAACTTTTGAGAATATTTTATTTTTGAAGAGGATATTTCATTAATGCAATAGTCAGTGGGTGTGTTTAGAGTTTTTAAATGGTGTAATAACATTGGGGTGACTTCTGATAAATTATTTCGAAATATAAATTTTTTTGTAGCTATAGTTGATATCTTTCACTTAGTTAACAGTATGTTTTAGTTTTTTTATGATACATTTTTTGTTGAGGTACCATTGTTTTGCAACACTATGTAAGTTGTCAGTATAAAGATTAACTCTTCATCAAATATATGGTGACTCCTCCACTAGCTGACGATTCTTAGGACCAATATTTCTAAAGAGATTTAACTCTTCATACAAGTCAGTTTTTTGTAACTTTGAATTTAGCTTTAAATAAAAATTCATAAAATGACATTTAATCCTTTTCTAAAATTTCTGAATTTCTGAGGGTTGTATGAGAGAAACTAAACATAGTTTAGTGATTTGTATATAAAAAATGCCTTGTCAAGCATTCTATCATTCTATCTTCAATTTCAAGGAAAAAATAATTAGAAAAATTGACTTCCTTGTGAAAAAAATTGTTGTCTGAAGCTTCATATGAAAGTATTATTCTTTCCCATAAAATATAGCCATCTTCACATTAAATTTCTTTTTCTAAGTCTGTGGGTATTTATTTTGCAATGTTGCAGTAATTTCCAAAATTAGCGATATCTCTCTGCTGTGTAATGTCTCTGTGTACTTTTCTTTTGTCATTGCTTACTGATGAAGTTTACTGTTAGGTAACCAGAGTGGCTCACCCTCAGGCTGGTGAGTTGGTGTTTGTTCTGATGTCTCAGTGTTGAGCTCTGAGGATGACAGGAAAACTGGCTTCCTGCTGAGTGTCACAGTGCTGTACCATGCAGAATCCTCTCTCTTGCTCTCTTTCTACCATGGCCTCTGCCATCACTGCTGCTGCTGCTGCTGCCACCACCATTGCCATCACCCATCTGGTCCCAGGTCCCTGCTGCCCGCTTGTGTCTTTGCTGTGTCAGATTTCCCCCAAGGCATGAGTGGGCTCACCAGGACTTGGGGCCAGCTGTGTGGTATACTGCTGCTGCCTGCTTTACCCACCTGCTTGATTCTGTGTGTGTGCACCTCTGTCTCATTTATTTCTCTTCTCACCTGCATGCTCCACTGTCCCATTAGACTTCACTTACAAAACACAAGTCAAAGAAAAAGTTATTGCAAATTTTATGACAGGAATAGCATGCCTCTAAGCAGGGCCTTTCTGCATGTGGAATTCTGAGTCTGCACATGCCACATGGCCTCAAAAGCCTGCTCCAATGATGATACTCTAGCTACTATCTTGGATCTCTTGAGGAAGCCATCATTGCTCATCATTTGTATCTTAGTGGGACTTGCTTGTTTGTGTTTTACAACTGGACACAGGCCAGGCTCAGTGACTCTAGCAGGAGGAAATAACTTAGTAGAGTATTGCCTTGAATCTATGGCTAGAGCCAAAACTGATTTAAAAATCTCTTCTTGAGAACCAAAAATCTCCTTATACAGCTGCCTTTCTAACTCAGAATATACAGTTCACGCTATTCAGGAAATGCTAATGAATGTGTATAAGTTTACCCTTATTGCTGTAATCATTCAGTCTTTAAATAAACCTTCTTTAACACCTCAATTAAACTTCATGGGTCACTTTCTGGTATGATCTGTGTCACTTCTTGGTGGCTTTTTGTTCTTTCTCATTTTCTCCCTCTATATATCTTATGTTTAGGTACCAAGAGGCCATATCTTATTTGAGTATTTGAATGTATGAACAGACTCATAAAAATAGTTAAAATACTTAAGTTCCAAAACTCAGATCTAGTTACTTATCTAAAAACCTACCCAAACCTATGTAGTTATATTTGGCCTAATTTTGAAAAAGGAATGTTTAGCATTTATTTGGTTAGGAAATAATGAGGAGGTCTCTTTGTTGAGGCATTTCCTTAACATTATAGATTTTTAGTGTTGAAAAATATAAAGGTTTGCAATATTTATTTTCTTCCCAACATTGAGCATTAATGCGGTGATGCAACAAAACATGCACCACTTTAAATCTGTATTATAACTGAAGGACTAAATAGCAACTCATTACAAATCACCTAGATGTTCCTTATGCATTTTCTTAGACCTTTATCTGATCGTCTAATTATGCCTTTCATTTGATTTGAGATAGTTTTATATAAAAATATTTGTTAAGCTTGACTTTCTGCCAAACCAGAGATTCAGACTTACTTGAGAAATATAAGCAACTTTCATTTACTAAGTGTCTGTGATTAAGGCTGAACCCACTGCTTAAAACATAGCTGTGGGAAAGGAATATAAACAGAAACATGTGCCCATTGTTTTCCCAGCTTTGGATATTATCCAAACTTCAGTTTATCATTATCAAAAATATAGAGTATATTGTCATTTTAAAATCCACTTAAAACAGAGCTTATATATATATTTTTTATCCTTTAAAAAGCCAAATTAGTTGCTAGTATTGGTGAGTACTTGGGAAAATGGGTGGAAGCTTAGCTTATCTGAGGTGAGGAAAGAGGCGAAATCTATCATGTCGAAAATGCTGATGGCAAAGACCCACTTTTCTATCGGATGTGTACTTTGTATTTCTTGTTGAAATGATTGTTTTCGGCATGAAAAAGCACTTCCTTCTTCATGGAAGTTACTCCTATTGCTAAGGGTCTAAAATTACTTTCTTTCAACCATTGCTTTCCCATTAAAAAATGATTAAACATATATTGGTCTTTGAACTGAAGAAGGAATTGAGGTATTAGCCTTTCATCTTTGGGGACTTCGGTTTAATCTTGGCTCAGTGTAAGTGGAAACAAGTTTAATCTTGTTACCTGCACCTCTCCAAGCTTCTAGGGTGAGCAATAATTATAACAAACTGAAATTACTCCAAAATATTTCAGCATTTCATTTAGTTACATGAAGAACAGGAACAAAATGCTTCATTGTGCAACCAGGGAAGATTAGCATTTTTATTGACTATCATTACATTAGAGCCTTCAACAGAAGATTAGTGATTTGCCATAGCTCTGTTTAAGTTATTTTAGAAAACGAAATCAGAGTGTTAAGTATCCTGCTTTTTCATGGTGAAGAAGAGACTGTTGTTAGGTGATCTTAGAAACCACTCTCTGCTGCTCTTGGGAGAGCAATTCCCTACCCTCAGGCTCTCATCCCACAGGAAGTCTTTCATTCTTGCTTATCAATTCCCACCCTAGACAGCTGCTGACCTTCATTCCCTTGGAATTTCAATTAGAAATACCAGTTCAATTTCTAATCCAGCTTAAGGGCATTTACATTTACATTTACATAGACTTAAACTAAAGAGTGAACTTTCAGAGTGGGACATTTTAGTAGTCAGGAATGAGTTCCACTGTCTTCAGGGGGTTGGATTCACATTGGAATACAATATTTTGGGGTGTGGACAAAAAAAGTTTCTGATAATAGTAAAGTGTCTTGTTCACCAACTCAACTCATTTCACTGCTTTCCTCCTCAAAGACCAAAGCACATCCTGATGTCCTGGGGCAGCTTTGCTGCTTTTTAGCTGTAGTAACTTGCAGAATGTTTGCTCTTTGTCTGGGGCTCTGGTCTCTGTACGGAGTATCCTTGACTGACACATAACGAGGTAGCAGCATTGCCTCAACACAGGGTGGTCCTGTTTACTCTGCCTCATTTCTTCCTTGTAGCTGTGGCATCTCTTCCTCAGGGTCTCAGTAGCCAACAGGAGTTTAACTTCTTGGGGAAACTTCAACTTCTCCGGTATAATGTTGACTAGCTCCCTTGTCTGAGTCAGGTACTTAAAAACCATGGGAGAAATTGCTGGTACTCTCAGTACCACTGCGTTTGATAGTTTACAACATCCAAAAATCTAAATTTTATTCATGAGTTTGATTTTATCTCCTACCATATAACTGGAAGAATATCTCATATGTGATAACGATCCTCCAATTTTTTTTTATTTTTATTTTTTTACAGGAAAGGTGCAGGCATGAATAAAGTTAGCATAGGCAATCAGCAGGGATGGAGAGGAGAAAGAAGCACTTTATTTATTTTTCATTTAGTTGTTCATACTGGTTGGTTGTTCCCTCTGGGGCGCAGGACTCAAACACAGGAGTATGTAGCCTGTGTCCTTTGGAGATAATTGACTTAACTACGACTCTACCAGGGCATGCCTAATCCTCCGATTTTAATGTCGGAGGTCTCTTAAAGTGCCCTGATTCTGATTCTGTTGACACTAATTCTATGTCAGTTAGAAGCTCACCTCTTTACTGCCAGATGGTCTCCATGTGCATTTAAATGTGACATATGTCATTATTAGATGAGAGATACAGGACTAAGGTCAGAGACCTCCATGGGGAGGTGGCCCAGACCTCTGAATAAACTGATACTATTTTTATTCAGAGATCATCAGGCCTCAGGACATTGATACTTTATTACTAAAAACATATGATGCTAAGAATGGTAATGTATTAATCCACAGTGAGAAACAGCCCTGCCACATCGCCAGGATAGTGTGGATTTAGGAGCATCAAGCTGTTAAGTATCTTCACTTTGTTCTGTTGCCATAGAAGTAACTGCTGTACAGAATAGAATTGCTCACATTTACAGGGTCAGTTCCTCTCTTTCTTTGCAATGGCTTACTTGGGGATTTGAAGGTTTTCTGGGGAGAAAGTCCTCAATAAAAGGGGAGTTGGAAGAACAAATGAATGACATTAGTGAGTCCAGTTAGCCTGATGCCTCTAATACGCAGTACAAGGAGCTCTGTCCAAAGGGCCAGATATAACGAAGTCTGTTAGCTTCATGTTGCATCAGCTTCTGCCCCAGGGGTAACTTTATTACTAGTGTTAGAAACACAAATCCAATGACTAGCCTGTCCTTGCTCTTGGACTGCATTTTGCTCGTACTAGCAATAGTTTTTTCTGTGTCATCAGTTCCCGCTTTGATTGATGTACTCATTCATTCTGTGAATGCATTCATGTGTCCCATCTGCTTATTGTCAAGCCTGTTGACTTGAGAGCTGATCAGATAAACTAATTTAACTATACACCATCTCATGTCATGCTGTTTTTATATTTCTCTTCAAAGAAGACATCTAGGTTTTTGGAGCCAATTTACCTTAGCTCCCAGTAAATTCTTGGAAGCAAAAAATAAGGCAGATTTTCAAATAACAGTAACATTTCTTAATTACTTACCAAGTCTGATGTAGTACATTAGACATGATTGTTACCATAATTATTTCACACTAAGTACTTTAGGCTGTTACTTTTTAAAATAAAATATTCATCAAGAAAATAATATAACATTTGTTTATTTCAATGATGATTTTTTAAAAGACTGGTTTGTTTTTTTTTAAAGAGGAACATAGGCAGGAAGTAAGGCAGGTGGCAGCAAAAAGGAAGGAAGATGAGGAAAAAGTGTTTTGTTTATTTATTATTTATTCACCATTTTTAAAAGGAAAGTTCAGGCAAGAATGAAAGTGAGCAGGTAGGCAGGCAGGGAGAGAGGAAGGAATTTTACTTTATTCTTATTTTAGTTGTTCACACTGATTGTTTCCCCACTTGAACTTGGGACTTGAAACCAGGGGTATGTGGCCTGCATCCTTCAGAGGCGATTACCTAACTGCCGCTCCACCAGGGTGCACCACAATAATGAATTTAAATAGAATATTTCCTGGTGGTGTCCCCAAGTTTTGAGGTCTTGATCATGAGATATAGCCGCTCAAGCATCGTCTTACATTGAAATGTAAATTTAAAATCTAAAACAGCTTGTTTATGTGACTTGAAGTTATTGGAATGAGGCCATTTATAGTCATTTACTGGTGGCCCAGTTTATTACATTTATGAATGTTCAATTGTCATTATGAAAATAATTTCAGAATACTCTTCCAGGTATTTTTTTTAACATTTCGACTTTGTTCTTTAACTCTTTTGGTAGCTAGTCAAATTGTGTTTATCAAAGGCAATATGAGACCAGATTTTGGTTTTCATAGTCTATGGACTATAAAATTGCTATCTTAGTTTTTAAAATCCTTTAAATATATTGACAGGATTCATTTATTTTCAGGGTGGTGGGGAATATAAGTTAATATATTTATCTGTGAGTTTTGTGTCTAAGATTTTACTACTGTTTACTATGGGATGACAATAAATTTTAAAAAGTTCTAAGAATTTTGTTCTTTCATTCTAAAATAGCAATAATTCATTTAACAATAGCTTCATTATAAAACTGGTATTTCTCTTTTTAAAAATTTAGGGTATTTGCTTTTCCTCCATTGTCATCTTTGTGACTGAGTACTTTAAAACTATTGATTCAAAAGTCATTTTTCCTCCAATCTTAGAGCTAGTGACGAAGATGTGTGACTATTTACTAATACAGAAAAGAAATTAAAGACAGTTCTATATTATCTCCAGTTTCACTTATTTAGTGACATCATTGATTGGACACTGTTTTTTGAAGGAAAAAAAAATTGAACTACTGCTACTAGCTAGAATAATTCATCTGCTGAAGAAATTGTTGAGGGGCCAATCTCCGTTAGATGATAGCTAGCTTGCTAGATAAAGTTGTCATTATATTTAACTTGGTCTTTAATTATAAGCAGATGGATGAATTATTTTAATCGCTGCTATATATCTTAACGGTAGTTCATACATTGACACAAAGTGAAGAACATCAAACAGAAATTAAATGCTAGGGCAGGAAAGCAGCCAGCCTTCAAGGGAAGCAATTGATCACAACCTGTCATCTTTAAAGACCAGAAGAATGCAAAATAAACACTTGGGATTAGTGTACTAAATGTGGTTCATCAGTCTTCAGCTCTGCCCTCTGATAATTCATCTATCTCATCTATTCTAATGCTTTATCATGTATGTACCCAGCTCTGTAATTAGCCTTTCAGGTATTCCCTTTTTCTTCCTGTCTTTGAAATTGTGTGTGGTGAGATTCTGCAAGGAGAGGATATTATTACCATCTTTTACAAAAGAAGCAGCTTCTGCTTCTTTTTGTTTACATGCTGGAATTCTTTGTAAAACTTTGCATTATGTTAAAATTGGTTTAAAGAAGAGGTTCTTAGTAAATGTATTATGTTCTTTTAAATAAAGAGATTAGTTTGGCTATAGGTAAAGGGATTTTAGAGGAGGAGTCTGGATTTAGGTTTGCTAACTTCAGATGCTGGTTTGAATTAAAAAAAAAAAAGTACCAAAATTAGCTTCTAAGTTAAAATGATCACATACTAGCATTTTATTGGTTTGTATCTTAGTAGAATTCATTTTTCCTTGACTAAAGAAAAGAATATCATTAATATACATGTTTTCTCTTATAGAAATGCATATACTGAGATTATACTGTGAATTTCATACATAAACACTGCCATATATATATATATATACATATATATATATATATATAGAGAGAGAGAGAGAGAGAGAGAGAGAGAGAGAGAGAAATACAGATATATAGATATACATACACATAACTTTTGCTGTTGAGCAGGAGTGCTCTCATGAATCTATACAGGACATAGATTTATTAGCTTATTCACCAGTATCAGAATTTAACAATGGTGCATCATTTTTGGCCCCCTAGGTATGGGTCTTGAATTCGGTCCATACCTTTCATAGTCTGCAGCGTTCATATTTAGGATCATCTTGGTATATTTAGAAATAAGCAGGAGAAACTATTTAATTTTGAGTGCTTATAAATGTGCTAGCTATCCTAGCAGCTTTATCTTTTTTGATCTCACACAATTCTTATGCACTAGATGTTATTATTCCTGTTTTACAGGTAGAGAAAATAGCTTAATGAGGTTAATAAATGCACCTTGAATCATTAAACTAGAGAATAATGGATATGTATCTTCAGTCCCCAAATTGTTCCCTTTTCTCATGCCGTCATTTTGAGTGGTCTTTGTTCTTGTAGGATCTTGTATAATGTCTGTTCACACCACTGGGGTAGCGGGTGGGCATCTGTACCAAATGTGCCATGCATGAGAGTTGGATAGTTAGTAAAGAAGATAATAAGGTTCAGAATCATAGTTCCTGGGTTTTAGTAAGGGCCTACCATTTTATATGATACCAAGTTTCTCGTAGACCTTGTTTTCTCAGGTGCAAAATGGATCTTCATTATAATGATGTTTGTTCTAGACTAAATGTCTTATCCCCTGCCACCCCCCGCAAGCGATATATTGGAGCCCTAACCTCCACAAGTCTTACTTTGAATTATAGGTTCTCTAAAGAAGTAATGGAGGTTTAAATGGAATCCTAAAGGTGGGACTAGATCTAATAGGATTAGTGTCCTTGTAAGAAGAGATACTCAGGAGCTCTCTCTCCCCTCCTCCTCCTCAGCCACATGGAGGCACAATTTGAAGGCACCATCTGCAAGTGAGGATGAACACCCTCACCAGAAACCGACTGTGTTGGCACCTGACCTTGGACTTTCAGCCTCTGGACTGTGAGAACATGTATTTCTGCTGTTTAAGAAATCATACAGTCTGTGTTTAGCTATTGTTTATGGAAGCCTATGCCAACTAATGCAATGTCTTTACCTTCTATTTGTTTGTTGATATATAGGATGGCTTTTCATAATTGTTTATCAGTTCCCTTATTATGATGACATAGAAAATTAGGTACCCTGTGGGCTTCCTCACGATTGCGGTGTCAGAATGTATCTTCAAGATTTGGGATTGTAGAGATGACTAATGTGCTTCATTCTGTGGACATGGCAACATCATTAACTTTTAAACTCCCAGTATGTGGTGCAAAGCTCAAGCAGGTACCCTGGCACCAGGCAGAGCTATATCTTTAGTCAAAAGCTCCATATTAAAAAAAAATATGGGGTTAGAAGTGTGATTTCATTGACCTTGTTTCTAAAGAATTTCATATAGTTTCATGCAGGACTTCATACATTCATAAGGAGCTTCATGCAGTTTCCAGAAGGGTTCACAATGATCCTCTGCTGCTGTTGCTTCTGGCCTAGTGGAGTCTCCTTCTACATGTGCCGGAGCTGCTCCATGCGACCGATAGCATATGGCAGAGATGATGGTGTATAATTTTCATGGCTAGGTCTTATAAAGCATTGGGTTTCTGTATTGTTGTCTTAGGCTACTTACTCTGGGAGGAACTGGTCACTATATTGACAGGAAGCTCAAGTAGCCTTCTGGGGAGGCCCATGTGACAAAGAGCTGAGGCCCACTAATAGCGGCACTGATTTACCAACCATGTGAGGAAGCCATCATGGAAGCAGATCCCCCAAGTTAAGGATCTGTTAAGACTTTAGGACAGCAGGTGACTACAGCCCTGGGAAAGGGCAAAAAGTTCTATTGTCTTTGGAAACAGAGGACTGGAGAATCAGTGTCTTATCATAGTGTGGTGACTTTCCCTATGTTCTCCTCTCTGGGTTTCTCCTAAATACCATTAAAACTAAGACCCATCAGGCCAAGGACACAGAGATTTTTGTTTCTGATAGTTTCTTCTCAACCTGTTAGGTAGGGAGGGATTTTCTGGCCTATGACAGTCATCTTGGTTTCCGTGACAGCACCTCACACCTGTCCGCTTGAACTTCCAGTGCTTGTCATGGAAAATTGGCACCATGGGTCACCAGTTATCTCAGTTGTTTCTCCATTCACTACCCTGAGAGACTTTGAGTCAGATCGCACCTGGATTTAAATCTCAACTCTCCTCCCTACCTCAAACAAATCATAGAGCATCTGAAAACTCTTATTTTTTTAATCTGTAAAATAGTGATAAGAATGATGTCACTTCTTGGGTTGCCCTGATGGTTAAATGACATGCAAAGTCGCTTTATATAAAGAATTTCACAAAACCTGATAATTTACACATAGGCATAGGCAGGCAACACCTTCAACATGGATTTTTCTATTTCAACTAATTCTCACTTCATTTCAGTGATCGATTCCAGTTTTAAGTTCCCTTCTATGCCTCACTCCTTTCGTTCCTTGTAAATATAGTTTCTAAGTAACTTAATAGATTCCATGATTGCCTGGATATTCAGCTTAATTCTCTAGTTCCTTAAGCAGTGCCAAAAGGCAGCCAAATTATTTTTTTTCAACATGTAACTGCAGGGGATAAAATAATGTTGTATCTCACATTAGGCCAAGAAAAGAAAAGAAAAAATAAAAGCACAATTCATGCTCAGAAGGTGATGAAAGACAGAGGAGCGTGGTGACACAAAGCTGACTGCAGTGGCACACGTCTTCTGATGATGCCAGAAGGACTGACAAGCCAACTGGACAGGAGACACTCACAGGCATCCGTCAGCTACTTGAATGTCTTGTTTCTTATCTGTCTCCTTGGAGGGGAAGCTCAGAGGAAACCTTTGACAATGTGATGCCTGGCCTCAAGCTAATCGTTCTCATGTTAGTGCCACATTGTTTGCACTGCCCTCCCTTGAATGTCCCCTTCACTCTGATCCTGCCCCATTTCATCCCAAGAATACAATAGCTTCCACTGAATTTATTCCCTCTCCCCTCACAGAGTCCATGCATCAATCACTGTGACTCTAGATACAAATCAAGCTTGCCAGTTAGCTGAATACTTTGCATGAATATATGACCAATGATCATTTAGAAGTTATATGTCATGGAATGTTGTCTTAAGGATAATGGCTTGTTTTTTCCTCTAACTGCTTGTTTCCTCCTCAGCTAGTTTTTTATTTTATTTTATTTTACATCCAAGATAGCTCTACAATCATAAGAATGAATGTCTTAAATTTATTAATAGTTTATCATTTAATAAATAATTTTACTGAGCATCTCTGGAGTTCCAGGTTGGGCTGAAATGGGGATAAAAATTAAGTACCATCTCTGCAATCACAGAGCTCACAGAGGGGCGGACTAGTAAATAGACTGATCAAACACTACTGAGAAACATGGTAACACTTTGCAGGAGGACTATGGCGGTACATGGGCCAGAGGGCTAGGCACTGCTTCCGAGAGAGGCCCTATTCTAGATAATGATGAAGTGCCTCTTGAGGCTTCATGTTCCAAGTCTGACGTCAACCCTACCAACATTCCAAGAGAAAATGAAAGGTCTGCACCCTGTGTGTGCTGAAAAAAATCCATGGGTAGTTCCAACCCATGAAATTTGACCTCCATAGTAGAGGAGATGTGGTTTCCCTCCCTAACTGGAAAACCAGTAGATCAGAACTTGTGATTGGAAAAAGCATGGTCCTTGCCTAGACATTCTGGAAGCAAAAATCCTGGGCCAAATGAATCAACCTGTAACTCATTCTTAGGAACTAACTAGGAGCATTTCACTACCTAGTAAGTGGTCATGCCCTACCTGATGAGGGGTGTGTGTTAGGGTCGCTTTAAAAGTTGGCACATAAAAACAGAAAACTGTTCTGTGTCCCCGCCACATCCTCCCAAGTCTAGATTAGCAGCTCTAGGCATCCTGGGCCAGTCACATGTTCCCAGTGAAACACACACTATACTTTTTACTTGCTTCTTTCTTCACTGCAGAGAATGCTTCATAAAAGCAAGGACTGTCTGCCTTGTTTGCTGCAGTATCTAAAACATCCTGAATCAAAGCAGGGTCAATAATTCCTGCAAAGAAGAGTAGGATACATATGCCTCCTGGCCTTTGTACTGTGCTATTCCCTCTGCTATATCTTACTATCTTTGTCCTGGTTAATTCTTAATTCTCCTCCCCCTCCCCTTCTTACCTCCTCCTCCTCCTCCCCCCCCTCCCCCCTTCCTCCTTCTTCCTCCTTCTTCCTCCTCCTCCTCTTTCTCCTCTTCCTCCTCTTCTTCCTCCTCCTTCTTCCTTTTCTTAACAGCATATTGAATTTGTACCTCAGTTTGTGTTCATTTAACACCATCCCCACCACTAGAGTTCCACTCCCTTTTATTGCAACCTTGTTAACTCCTTCGTGTTCTGGTTAAGTCTAGTTTGTGTCTTTATTAGATTCTTCCTCTTTCTGAAGCCCCAGCTAGTCAGGTGCTCCTCTTAGGTGTTCTATGGCATTGAGTTCTCTCAGGCTCATTATACGTCATTATACATGTCATGCACTAACTCTGGATTGAAAACTCCTTGAGGACAGAGTTCATAGCTTAATTGCTGTGGTGTTCCTATTAGATAGAAGAGTGCCAAGTACAGTGCAATTACAATTCATGGAATGAATGGATACATTATTTTGTACACCACTAATTAAGGGCTTATGATACTAACTATACTTGTTCATCTAATAAATATTAATGATGTACCAACTCTGTGCTAAGCATATGCCCGGGGATGAGGAAACAGATTGGTTTCTCCCTCTGTAGTTGTTAGAGCCCAATGGTGGTATGGGGTGGTGGGAGGAAGGAGACCCAGTTGGAGTCAACTGCTGAGTTGTCTCATTGTAATGATAAGCAACCTTACTAAAGAATTGCATAAACTGTCATTCCTTTTCCTTCTTGGGGATTATGGAGGTGCCCACATAATTGTGTTTTACAACTTTGCAGCTCTCCTAATTTTAATGCATCATTGTGTTCTAGGTCTCCTAAAGGCTGAACGGCAGATACCCTCATCACCTCTGCTGGAGCAGCATGCTGCTCATACTGCACGTTTGTCTTCTGAACTTCTGACTTTCAAAGTGGGGTCCTTTGATATGCTTTGAGTATCATCCTGCCTGTGAAATTTTTCCTATTTAAAGAACTAAACAGGATATGATGATAAAAAGCAAATAGACATATTTTAATTGAAGTTATCACAAGCAAAGGTGGGATTACTGAAGACTTCAATTCAGGGGAGGCATAAGGTATGTGTGATTAGGATTATGTACAGAGCAGAGGTGAGCTTGAAACAGGACAAAGAAAGAACAAGAACAAGAGACATGTTCAAGAGAACTTGAAAGGCAAATGTGGCATTTTCAGATGTGAGAGGAAAATGAAGAGTTGGGGTTAATAGGAGGTAGGGAACCTCTTGTGTAAACAGTAGATGATAAAGGACAGGAATCCTAGAAATATGGTAAGGAGGGAGCCATGGAGTTGGGGAGAAAGTGAAAATGTTTGGGTGGTAGCTGGACTGTGGTCTTGGGTTTAGAACATGTACTCTCTCGTCCTTCCTTGCCTCATCTATAAAAGGCCCCAGAATCCTAGACACTTTCTACTGTTGAGTCTGCTTTAGTTTGGGAAGAGATTATGGCCTGGGTTGCTATAAGCAATCATAAAGTAGAACATTTGGGAAAGCCTAGACCTGGGGTGGCAAATAAGTTTATAATCATGGGCTAACTTGTATTACTTGGTAGTGACTATGTGGAAAGTGATTCTGACGTCATGCTAAGCCTGGATGGGAAAAAAGCACTATGATTGATTAGTAATGTCTGTGATGGGTACAGAAGTGAAGTAGTGGCTTGTATGCTGGGTATTTAAAATACTGACTTTAAATAAAGTGGATGTTTTGTATAAAGTCTAACTCTGAGACTTTATGAAATGAAATAATCCGGCATTTACATCTTTGCTTTCTTTGAACTACATAGCTTGTACACAGAGGTTTCTTGTCTCAAATGATATATAAGATGTATTTATAGTGACCATCATGATAAGAACAACAGCAAATCTTGGTTCTATAAAGTGTTTTGAATGGTCTGGAGATGTCAAATAGTTTATTTAGAGGGTGATCCCAGGAAACACTATTGTTGATCATTTAGGTTGTTTCAATTTCTTAAAACTATAAATAATATCTGTATATATGTGTCTTACATTTGTGACTATTGCAGCAAGCTACATTTTCAGAAGTAGCCTTTGTTAGCCAAGTGTAGACATACCTAAAATTCTGCTGGAGGCCAGAAAATTGTTTTCTAAAAGACTGCACCCATTTATACTTACCACGTAAGTGTTTCAGTACCCATTTCTTCAGTCCAATATTGTGCATTGCCAATTTCTTAATATGTTTTTTAGCTAAGGAGTATAAAAAATGATCTTAGTTTAATTTTCATTTTCCTATTTCGAGCGAGCACATCTTTTTCATCTGCTTATTGAGTAAGATTATTCTTTTGTGAATGCCTAATTACAGTGTTTGCCCATTTTTATATTGAATGTTTTTCCTTTGTAAATTGCTCTATAGGAGTTGTCTGTATTCTGGGTATTAATCTTTTGTCTATAATATATGAAGCAATTATTTTATTCTTGAGGTTTTACTGCTTTATTCATATCTGAATTTACGTCAATCCTGAATCCCCATCTCTGTCTCCACTGTTAGTCTGGTGTGTAATATTGACAGTTCCAGTACTGACATAGGGGATCCCTCTGACAACTTTCCCTCTGAGCTGCTTTGCCTCCCTATCCAATGGTCTTCCCCATCATCCCACCTCAGCCATCATGGCCAACATGGTTCTACCTAGACATTGTCATCAGCAGCAACTGCAGCCCTTCTGAAATCTCAGTTCAAATCTGCCATTTTCTGGGTATCGGCTTGACCCTTCCATCTCACTTTTCTTCAGGGTTTCTTATCATTTGCCATTTTCATCTCTGATTACCCCCTTCATGTTCTTCTCTCTTTATCTAACTAAGTTCTCATGCTATAGGATTATAGACATTCTCAGGAAAATACCCTGATGTCCTTGTTCTCAGTCCTCTGCAAAACTCCACCCTTTTAAAGCCTAATTAGCCACTCATTCCTTCCTAGTCTCAAGCATCTGAACATGGTTGGAGAAAGTCAAACAGCATAGTCACCTGGACTCACTTCAACTTATGACCACAAGTCTCAAATGAGCACTCAATTGTTCCAGATAATGCAACTATACATCCCTAGTAAATTTAGTTTCCTTCTCTTAGAGAGGCCTTACACCTTTTCAACATTCCCTCCTCACTTCAGGTGAGCATTGTGAAAGTGCCTCATATTTTATAGAGAATTTATATGTGTTCCAAAGAGGACATCTTCTAAACATGAAATTTACCAATCTATTTATCTACTAATATACTCTTACGCATAATGTCATGCCACTGTCTTAGACCAATCATCTGTTCCATCTATCAAGCAGCATGCATCTCAAATTATTTTTACTCTCTCCTTCATTATGATGTTCTTTGGATTATTTCTGCTTTTTCCTTTGTCAACAAGAGCAATGATACTATGAATTTCCATTTAATGTATTTTTTCTTGTGATGAGGACTTTTAAGAGCTACTTTCTTAGCAACTTTTAAATATCCAATTGCAGTATTATTAACTATAGTCATTATGCCGTATATTACATCTCCATGACTTACTTGTTTTATAATTAGAACTTTGTGCCATTTGATAACCTTCACTTATTTGGCCCATCCCCTAACCCCCACCTCTGGTTACTGCCAGTCTGTTCTCTATACCTGTAAGCTTGTTTTTGTTGTTGTTGTTGTTGATTTTTAGATTCCACATGTAAATGAGATCGTACAGTTTTTCTCTTTCTCTGACAGCATAATACGCTCGTGGCCCATCCATGTGTTGTAAATGGCAATGTTTCATTCTTTTATATGACTGAATAGTATTCCATTGTATATGTAGCCATGTGCTGCTTAACAGACAACATATACGTTGGTGATACCAGTGGTTCTCCCATATAATTTCAGTGTGTTATGGGCTATACCATGTGGGTTTGTATAGTTACTCTATGACATTCACACAATGAAGAAATTACCTAACATCATATTTCTCAAAAGGTTTCCCTCTTGTTAAGCAACACATACTCTATACATTGTCATTTCTTTATTTATTCATCCTTTGATGGACCCTTAGGTTGTTTTTATAACATTATTGTAAATAATGTAGCAATGAAAATAGAGGTGCATATGTATTTTCAAATTAGTTTTTTTCATTTTCTTCAGACAAATACCCTGAAGTAGAACTGATGGTTCTATTTTTAATTTTTTGAGGAATCTCCATATTGTTTTCCATAGTGACTACACCAATTACATTTCCACCAATAGTACACAGGATTTTCTACATCCTTGACGACACTTGTTATTTCTTCTCTTCATGATAATTAATAATATTTCCAGTAGGAGTGAGGTAGTAGCTCATTATAGATTTGATTTGCATTTCCCCAATGATTAATGATGTGCATCTTTTCACACGTCTGTTGATCACTTGTATACTTTGTTTGGAAAAAATGTTCAGATCGTCTACCCATTTCTAAATCAATTGTTTGTTTTCTTGTTATTGAGTAATATGAGTTCTTTATATATTTTGGATGTTAATCCCTTACCAGATACATGGTTGATAAATATTTTCTCCCATTTAGTAGGGTGTATTTTCATTTTATTAATATGAAGAAGCCTTTTAATTTGATGTAGTCACACTTGTTTATTTTTGCTTTTGGACTCACATTAAAAAAAATCTCTGAAATATCTTTCTTGTTAATCTAAGAGGGAAAATAGACAAGTATTCGCACTTCCACATGGACCCAATTCCTCATATATCTTTTGTTACTTTTATTAATGATATTGCTTAGGCTTTACATTCATGTATTTCTTGGATATGTAATAATTATATTAATACTACTTTGTCTATTTCTTATTTCATTATTTTGCTTCTGATTTTACTGTCAAATTCTCAGCAGCTAACTCCATATTCTTGTACAAGGACCTTAGAATTGTACTCACTTGGCTTCAAAGTTCATAGTTATTAGAAAGTAACTGGATATAAAATAAGTTCCAGGGTCAACTCTGTCATTTATAGGTTTTAAAATTCATTTGTTTTAGGACTCAGTCAAATTGCTCAAATTCTCTAAGATATGGATATTAAACAGTTTTACAACTTAACACCTTGCTTTTTTCCATGAATAACATAAGTTTTCAATTAAATAAGCCTGAATTTGAGTCCCACTTGTGCCACTTATGTGATGTGTATCTTTAAATAAGTGATCCATCACTTTGAGCTTCGATCCTCTCTTTAAAGTGAAATAAATAATAGTTACTTGACAGGGTTGACTAAAGAATCCAGTGAAACAGTTCATTAAATACCAAGTAGCATGCTTATAATGTAATAGAACCTAAATAAATTTTATTATTGTTATTACTATTATTATTTTCATTTATTTATTCGTTAATTCAATAAATGATTATTGAGAATATACTATGTTTCCAGACACTGCCCTAAGTACCTAGGAAGCATCAGTGACCCCAAAAGACAAGCTCTGCTCTTTCACAGGATTTTGGTTCAAGTAGATTTGGAATACGGATATGGATATGGAATGAATGATTATATGTGATAAAATATTTTGCAAGCTTTTGCTTGCAGATTGGGTGATTTTTTTTGGTCTTGGCCAGACTTGCTCACCTGTTGGGGTATTTGTGGGCTATGTCTGATCTAGAATGACCTCAGCAGGGATGACAACTCAGAGCCTTTCTATGTGTCCTCCTTTAATCTCAGCCCAGGAATATTCTAATAGCAATGCCAGAAGAGTTAAGAGCAAGAATGGACACATACAAGTGATTTTTAAGACTCTAGAGCATGACTACTAACATCCCTCTGACCACATCAAGACATTTGGTCAGCCCAGAGTCACAGTAGGAAAATACTACAAGGTCACAAAGGATGTGCATGCAACAAACAGTAAAGAATTGGGACCATTAATGAAACAAATGTGCCCCACCTGTAACACATAATTTGATGTACTAGTTGAAAGTGTTGATACGTACATAAGAAGCTACTTCCAAGCCTCTCATATTAAGTCATAAAGAAGTATTATGAGACACATTTCTACATGTATATCTATTATGCAATAAACCCAGTTTGCTTTGAAAACAAGATACAAAAGAAATGAACTAGTCCAACATTATTCAATCCCATGCAGCGTGGCAAGGGTACAGATACTACTGGTTTAAGGAAAACTGCATGATTCAAAGAGCTGAAACATCTGATAAAAGGTAGAGCTTGTGAGCCACTCAGATACTTGAATATAGTGAGCAAGATCAAAGAGCATAGGTTAACTCAGGCAAGGCTGGGCAGGTGAGTGGGAGAAAGGCGTGCACTGTTTCCAGAGGTCAGGGCCAAGTGATGGGTCAGGAAGTTCAAGGTAGGCAGGAGAGTTAACAGATGACCTGAATGCCAAGAACCCATGACATCACTTGACAGTGAAGCAAGTTTCTGGCCCAGACAGCAACGTGGGATGTTCAGAACCTAAATGTGGGGTCAGAAAAATACATGACTGGAGAGAAAAAAACACGTGGTTGGAGAAAGGAATCATGTGAAGGCTTCTGAATATAGACACAGACAACAACTTTTACTAGGTGGGGGGTCACTTTACCTTTTCACTCATATAAAAAATACTTGTCTTATTAATGACTACCATGTGCACCCACTGTCTTCTGCTTCCTTGTTAATCTACTGGTGACCAATGCAAAATCTGCTGCCCATTTTCCCAAGAGGTTTGTCAGCGAGGTTGTACCTCCCTAGCATTTCCTTCTAGAATGGAAGTTTTAATGGTGCACCTCTGCCCAGATGTGCCTCCACTGACCTTCTGGTTAGAATCCAGAAATAATTATGATTCATGTATGTGCTCCCTTTCTCTCTGTACCCAACATATAGAAATAAGAGCCTACTTTCCCATTTTGTCAGTCAAAATTCAGAATTTTTCTTAGTAACAGTTTTATGAACCTAGTAATAAATGTTAAAATATTTTGCCCAAAAAGTATTTCATAGAGTTCACTTCCTCTGCTTCACCATTTTTAAGAATGAACAGTTATTTATCTACATAGAGATTGTTTCTTATGCTCTATGGTTTGACCAGACAGTGACCAAACCAAGGTGGAAAGCAACTAATGAGAGGAATCACAGCAATGTGTCCATGCAAGGGCAAGCATGCCACACACAGAATAGCAATTGGTTTCATCCTCACTTAGAATTGCCATTGCTATGTTAATTATAATTAAGGTTAAACATGGGGTTACAATCAAATATTGGGCATGTAGGGCTTGATTGTAGTGACCAAACTGAGATAGAAACACGGTTTAGTTGAAGCAGTCCTACCTATAAGCCAAAACTCTTGAGTGAAAATGCTAGTGTGGTTGCATAACTGCCTGTTATGGGTTGAATTTTGCATAGTGATCCCTCAAATTCATATATTGAAGGCTTAGCTTTCAGTATCTGTGAATGTGACTTTACTTAAGAGTTTTTGAAGATATAATTAGTTTAAATAAGGTCATAATGGAGTAAGGTGATACCCTGCTCCAATATGATGACTATCCTGTCTTAATAAAACAGAAAATTTGGAGATACACACACACACACATACACACACACACACCAGGATCATGTCATGTGAAAATTAAATTTATACGTCACAAGCTCAGGAACATTTGGAGTTACTAGAAGCTGGAAGAGGCAAGAAAGGATTCCTCTCCTACAAGTTTCAGAATGAACATGGCCCTGCTAATAACTTGATCTGGGCTTTCTGGTCTCCAGAGTTGTAAGACAATATTTCTGTTGCTTAAGTTACTCAGTTTGTGGTATTTTTTATGGCAGCCCTAGCCCTCTACATTACCCAAAGTTTGCTGACATTTGAGTAATGCATGCTATGGTGTTAACCAAACACAGGGTTGTTTGTTAGTTGAATGGACAATCTGTGCATAGTGGATGCATGACTTCCCCTTAGAAATATCTGATAAAGCAACTGTCCTCTTTTCTTCAGTCATACAAAAGTTAATTCTGTTTTTGCCCTGTTTCATCATCTTTACTAGACTTGGGAACTTATTTCCCAGCTGCTGTGTATGTTGTTTTCTTTTCCATAGGATTGTCTTCAGTCAAATACGAGACTCTATCAGAGAAACTCTGCCTTCCCCTACCCTATATGGCCTGTGGTCATAAGGGTTTAAATCTGTCATGTCATTTGTGCTGTAGAGCTCCCTACTGAATCAAGATGAGACTAAGACTCTATCTTGACTCATATTCTTGTTCAGCTCCTTCCCTTGCCTCTCTTGCTTCCCTTATTCTCCTTCTGAGAATACTCACTAAATCCCTGATATCGTCTCTGCTCCTGGGGAACTTGTCCTAAAACTTTGATTTTTCAGTCTAAAGAAAGAGCACGGTCATACCATTGAATACAGGGTATGAAGAGGAAAGAAGACGTGGTGCAGGGTAGGGCTGCAGTTTGAATGAGGTCACATGCTAAAGTACTTAGGTGTGGCAACTTGAATCATGGATCTGGTAGAGTTGATATGTACATTAAATCTTTTTCATCTGTCACCCTTAGAGTGTCATCAGTCAACAAGCAGGTCTGACTCTATAGTCATCATGAATGTATTGACCTTGTTCCCATAGTCATCTTCTCATTGATTCCACCCCGAACTTTCCAAACTATGGCCAGGTGTGCAAGAAGACTTATGAAAGATGCCCTTCCCAATCAGGTGATGGGAGCTAGTTGGCCAGGGTTCACTCCTCAGAAGTAACCTCATCTGCCCTGTTCTCTTGCCATTGGCACTCACTCCCAAGACCCACTCAACTTGACAAAGGAGCCCTTGGTGACCACCTTACCTCAGGTGAACCTGCTGCAGAGAAAGAATGAAGGAGGCGGGGCTGGGTGATTCAGATACTATGCACATACGTTAAAAGAGAAATGGAATATTTGGGATTTAACCAAATCAGTTAGAGATTTAAAAATGTAAAACATGTAAAAAGATGTAAAAGAGCAACAAAAATCTGAGAAAAAAAATCTAGATAAGAATAATTCAGATTATAGGCTTCCTGGTCATATTTTCTTTTTTTTTCAAAGATTCCTTTGCACTATGTGTCTTTCCTAGCCATTGTTAAGTGGGTTTGATTGAGTAAAATTAATAATTTTTTGATAGATTGCATTTCTTTATTAGTATAAGGCTTATTTAAAATGAAGTCTAGACTATCCTTTTAATTTTGAGAGCATTTTGGTAGCATATATCACTCAAGAAACTTTTAAATCTCATTTACATTACTGAATTGACTGGTATAAAGTTTATAAATTTAACTTAAATCTTTATATAAGATGAGAACATAGCTAAAAATTCTGAATTCAAAAGTAGTCACTCAATGAAAAGTTAGTCTCTAATTTTGTCTCCACTCAGTTTTTCTTCTTAAGCAGAAGTTTTCTTAAAGTTTATAAGTGACCTAGTAAAAAGATATTTCATGCATTTATAAATGTGAGTGTACACCTCACATTATAGTATCTTTCATGTCCTGCCCTGTGTCTTATTTTTGAACTTAATATTATATCTTGGAAGTCATTCCATGTTAGTAAATGAAGCCTCCTAGACTTTTATCAGTTAAATATTATTCTACAGTGTAGATACCCTTAAATTGTTTACAATTTTTGATTATAATAAATGTACATGCTGTTACGTAATTTCTGTATGTGTGACTAAACCTATGAATTATAGGCTTAGAATTAGAATCTCTAAATCAAAATATATGTGCACTTTAACTGGGAACATCTAATGTCAGACTTCCTTCCACAAGATGGTAAATAATAGTCCCATTGGCACTATACTCAAATGCTTGCTTAGCTGTACCAGAGATACATAAACTATTGCTTTCCATTGTTGTAAATAAAATTTTGTTGGACCACAACCATGCCCATTGTCTAAAGATGTTTTCAAATGGCAGAGTTGAGTAGATACCTCAGAAGCATATGGTCCACAAAACTGGGCATTTATTACCTGGTCCTTTACAGAAAGTATTTGCCAATGCCTATCCATACCCTGTCCACATAGAATGAGATCAAACCTTCTGGTCCTTCAATCTGATAAAAGAAAAGTGATTTTTTACTATATATTTTTATTTCTCATTTTATGCATGAAGTTGAATTTTTCTATTCTTTTTTGCAGAACCTGTATATTTTGCCTGGTTTTCTCTTGAGGAGATTAGCTCTTCATTAGTAATATGAGGTGCAAATCTATTTTCCTGATGGTGGCTTTTCTTTAGATTTTGATGATGGTGTTTATTTTTGGGAAGCAGAAATGTTCAATTTTTAGATAACAGAATATATCAATCTTTCCTTTTGTTACTTCAGAGCTTGATCTTATTTATAAAGTTTCCCCCACTTTTAAAAATTATTTACCTTTCAGTGTTTATGCATTTGATCCATTTGGAATTTTGCTGTCAATTATGATGCAACGATAGACCCTTGTTGTCTTTTTCTCAGCAGACTAGTCAGTCGTCTGAAGCCAAATTACTGAATAATTAATCTGGGAAAACTGATTGGAAGCACAGTCTTCATTAGAAATGAAATTCCATGTTTGGGGCTACATGAATACTTTATTTTATTCACTTGATTCTCACTATTTTAATGATGCTAACTTCAAATGTTTTATTTTCTGAGAGAGATAGTCTCCCCTCATCACTTTTATTCTTTTAGAATGACTTTTTCTGACCGTTATTGCTTTAAATTTTTTTTTCTGTGTGATCCTTAGAATTAGCCTAATTTTAAAGTAAGTCTTGGTGCATCTTCTCTTTCTCAAACCCCTGCCTATGTCACAAGAGCAAACTGAAACCTAAGTTAGTCTATTGGAGTGTGAGGGACCCAGTGAACCAGAGCTGAGTCATTCTAGCTGTGACCATCCTAGTCCTTGTGGAACTTTCCATGTGACTGCAAGTATTGGAAGAGTCCATCAGAAAATAGTCAAGTTTGTTTTGGATTGGAAGATCCACCCCGACAGCCTATAAATTTAGTAGTAAAAATAAATGTTTGTTGTTACATGTCATTTATATTTTGCAGTAGTTTTTGCACAGCATTATTGTGGCAATAGATAACTGATCAAAACACTAGATGAGATGCATCCTTGTGGCTCAGCAGCAAAGGCATGTAAAGTCCAAAGACCCGGGTTTGAGACCCAGAGCTGCAGAAAGTAAAAGAAGACTAGTTGAGATCACATGGAGAGACAGTATAGAAGAGACAAATGATGGCGTAAACTGTAATCCTAGGGCATATCAGTACTTAGAGGCCAAGAGAAAGACTCAGTATATGATCTTACAAGCATTTATCCTTTCAGTTCTAAATAATAATAGATATATGATAATGTCTTAGAACACGTAAAAACGATTAAAACATTTGGGCAACTTTGGAGAGTGGTGGATAAATTCTTTGATTCATTTTTTCATAAATGTTGAATAAGTGTTTCTTCATGTTATGCAAGGTTAAATTTTCAAAAATTAAGATGATATAGTATGGGTCATTAAAAATCTCACAGTTCAGAGATTATTTCACACACACACTACTAGGTGGTATCTAAAGACTTAACAGGATTTTGTAGTTGTTTTTTTTAATAAAAATAACATAATCCTTAATTCTAGAGAAGTCTGGAGAAGCTTACTTCCAAGTCTCAAAGAGTTGCATTCAAATCAAGCAAGATGAAATACACAGATAATATACACTGAATTCTGACGGTCAGAAAATTGCTTTGTAATATTGACTGAAGCCAGGACTGGCCACAGCCCATTGTTGACCAAACTAAATTCCTCTAGATTTCTCAGCCTCCTCTGTAGTTTTGTGTGGCCATGTATCTGAATTTCAAGTTCATAAATACCTCTTGAATTCTTTGTCTTCTATAGACTTGATGTAGAGGAGCCCAGTGACCCTGGAGGTCGCATTTGAAGACATCAGAGAAGCAAATGAAAGATCCAGCCTCTCTGATAGTACTCAGAATGCTTTTGAAGTATATTACCTGCCAATCAGGGACACTTATTTTTCATTGAATAAGAGCAAGGAATCAACTCCTCTCATGTTTGAACCATTGTATATGTTGGCATTTACTTGTTGCATCAGTTAATGCTACTCTAACTGATATGCTAATGTAAGAAAAATTATACTAAAATCTGCTATGTTGACTGACATTGCTAGAACAAGCTTTTATTATAAGTAATTGTTTTGTCAGACATATTTTCAATTCCCTAACTATAAACAAGATAATAATAATTCATGTTATTTAAATAACAGTGGATGCTGAGATAGTCTATACTAGAGGACTTCATCCTCATAAAATGTGGATGGGTTGCCTTCTTTTTGTAGTGGTTTATTTTGCTATGCAAAAAATTTTTAGTCCCAAGTGCTAAATTTTACTTTTTTTTTTGCCGTAAGTGTTCCTTTCCCAAAGACGTTTTTGAAGTTGATGTCATGGAGCATTTTTTCTACATTTTCTTCTATGTGTTTTATGGTTTGGGGTCTTATGTACATGTTTTTGATCCATTTTGAGTTAAGTTTTGTGTATGGAGCTAATGTGTAGTCTAGTTTCAGTTTTTACAGACATCCACCTAGTTTTCATAACAGTGTTTATTAAATAGACTTTCCTTCCTCCCTTATAGTCTCTTGGCTACTTTGTCATAGATTAACTATCCATATATATGTGGCTTTATTTTGGGCTCTTAAATTTATTCCATTGATTTGTGAGTCCATTTTTGTTTCAACACCATGCTGTTTTGATAATGATCATTCTGTAGTATTCTTTGAAGTCAAGCTGCTCTTTTTTATGTGAGGATAACTTTGGCTATCCTAAGTTCTGGTATCCTAAGTCTTTTGTGGTTCCATACAAACCTTAGTATCATTTGTTCTCTTTCCTTGTAGAATGTCCCTGGGATTATTACAAGAATTGCATTAAATCTGTATATTACTTTGGGTAGAATGGTCATTTTTATTAAGTTATCTTTTCTAATCCATGAACATGGAATGTTCTTCCGTCTTTTTGTGTTTTCTATTTCTTCTGTCTTACAATTTTCATTGTAGGGGTCTTTAACCTTCACCTTGGTATGTTTGTTCCTAGGCATTTTCTCCCTTTTGGTGCTATTGTAAATGGGATATTTTTCTTAATTTTGTTTTCCTCTATTTCATTGCATACAGGAATGCTACTGAATTTTGTGTGTTGATTTTATATCCTGCTGCTTTACTGTATTCACTTATTGTTTCTAGTCATTTTTGGTGGATTTTTCAGGATTTCCTAATATCTAATAATTCCTAATATCATATGATCTGAAAATAACAATAGTTCTATCTCATTTTTTTTTTCCAATTTGGATTCCTTGCCAGAAAGAAAAAGGAAAGTATGGGATGGTTTCACTCATATGTGGAATGTAATGAAACAAAACAAAGAAACACTTAAACTCCAAGAAAATTCACAGTCTACCAGAGGAGTAGGAAGGAAGAGGGAAGGAAAGCAGGAACAAACTAGTGATAAAAGACACTAGAAGTCTGTTGGTGGCTGTGGTGTGAAATAACCACAGACTGAGGAATGATTTCAATATCTTAAAATGCAGATAGCCACATAAACAAAGGTAATAATAAAATTATTACCTATTAAAAAAAAGAAATGTGAAACAATAAGAACATATAGTAGGAGGAAGAGGGTTATTTACAGAAAGAGCAATAGTTTTGCTGTTATTTTTGACATCATGCATCCCATGATCTTTGATTATCACTATGGAAACCTACATTAATAATAAAGTTCTAAAGTAAAGGTACCTTAGGAAGTCATTCTCAGGGGCCCCATCACATTTCTTTAGCCTATCTTGAATTGTAACTGCAGTTGTGGTGGACAGTTCTTCAAGCAATCAGCATCCTCTTTAAAGAATCTCCAAGTATGCTACTGATTTCTTTCCCAGGGTGTCCTTCCACACATGGAAGCTCTAAGTGGAGCCCTAGATGTAGGGGTTATTGCACTTTAGGTCAAATTTTAGCTAATGAGAAGCAGAAGGACTGATGAATGCTTTACACCTCATAGATGGACAAACTATGAAGTATGTCAAATGCATCTCGTAAGGATCCAGTGGAATCTGTAGGAATCCACTTCCACATAGAAAGAGCCATGCCACCCATGATGCCACCTTCTGTCTTCCAGCTGCATTCGCCTCCTCCCCTACTCCCACAAAGAGGTCGCCTCTCAACCTACCTGAACCCAAGTCTTTGTGCCAGGGTGTGCTTTCAAATCCACACTAAGTTATTATGGGAAAATGTTCGTGCAAAATTGTTTCATCTCTGAAACAATAAATCCAAGTAATCATTTTTGTCTTTGGTATATAACCCTTATTTTATTTAGTTGAAAGCACAGAATGCATCCCACTCCTAAGTCCATCCATTGTCTCCCTTATGAGACATTTTGTCTAAGCATTGTAAGCGAATTGTTTTTAAAACATTTAACAAAGAAGTACACTTATATATATATACATATGTATGTACGTATATGTATTACATATGCTAATTTTGAGCAAAGATTTATCAAGCATTTTTTGGATACCAGGTATGGTGCTTGGCACTGGGATTTGCTTTATGTTCATTCAACCTTGTGACAATATTCCATTATTTGAGCAGGTGTGTATAACAGGAAACATTTATCAAACTTACTTGATTATGAAACTCTTTTAGGGAATTAAACTTAAAAATTTAGGTAGAGAATTAAACCAATGTGCTGTGGAACACATTTTGGGAGTGGTAGTAGGAATTCAGGATGGACAATATGGCTCTGTACTGAGCATCCAGTAAACACTTCATGTTGGGAGTAGAGCTTGATTGCACCTTGACAAATGGGAGAATCCAACAACAAAAAAAGGGCATGGGCATTTCAGAGGGGGAAACAATATCAGCCTAGAGTTCTTGGAGGAAAAGTGGGAAAAAAGAAATCTTTCTAAAGCAAAAGGGATCAAAATCACTGACTATAAGATCAGTGTTTAAAAAAATCATGTTTTTGTTCATCATAAAGTAATTAAGAAGTCTGAAATTTGAAAAGTATGGAAAACAATCTCAGGAGCTAGAAAATGTGATTTAAAGTTTTTTGGCAATGTAAGTTTTTAAAAATATTTTAGCAATTCAAACCAAGAAGACAGGAACAGAAGAATAAAAGTGTAGGCAGAGAAGATGGTCTTTGATGAGCCAAGTAAGAATAAGAAAGCATTTGCTGAGATTTCTGCCAACCTCTGACCTCTGAGGAATGAGGTGTGTGTTCTTTAAATGTGCCCCAAATAGTGGCTGCCTCTTGTATTTTATTTCCTAACAAGGCTAGTATTTCACTTCATATGCTTCACGAGGCTGCCTCGGCCCTACTTCTATGGGATTTTGTCATGTGTTTGCTCTCTCCTGGTAATCTCTTAGGTCAGTCTGGTTTCGCATGCTTACAGAGGACTGCTCGGTTTGGTTGGCATTCAGTAAATATTTTCAGAAAAAAATAAAAGAAACTAGAAACTCATTGCAGAAGTCACTGTTTGTTGACTTGTGTCTGTGGATGGAGCACTCTCATCTACTTTAGATTTTAATTACCCAGGGGTGCTGGGTGCATTCAAATTACCTGCCTCTTCCATGAGCTCATCCTGGCATGAGTCATAACAGAGAGCCAATCACAGATAATTGCCATGGGAACCTGAAGGCAACACATGTGCTTCTGTGTGATTGGCTTTGTATTGACTTGGCACTGACAATGCTCGTGGACACACCCAGCTCAGTGGGTGCGAAGTCACTGCTCTGTGTAGACATGGTTGTGCTTTATTTTGAAGGAAATTCTCATAAATAATAATATTCAGAGTGCTGATCAGTCTCCCAAATCGTTTTACACTATCCGTGGTTAAGGGTAATATGATATTTATGCTGTAATGTGGATTTAGGCAATGGATGCTGACCTTCATTTCTCTTATCTGCAGAATTTTGAAAGTTTCACATAGGTTATATGTAGTACTTTGCCTCCAGAAGTTCATATTTCGATTCAGATGACATTTATTGAGGTCCTACTACTATCAAGTTTTGTACTAGATGGTTTAATTATATATTTAGTCTTTTTACTTCCTCCAGCCACAGGTCTGGAATTCACACTGTGGGCTTTCCATGGCCTGCCACTTAGCTGCTGAGTCACAGGGGTCTGCCTGCCCCAGCTGTTTTGCATTTGCTTTCTCATTCACTTGTCACACAGGCTTTGTGATAGGAGATTGTGGGTATCATTTTATTGATAAAGAAACAGAGTAAGAAAGGTCGAATAACTTGCCCAAGACCACACATCCTGATACCGAGAGTGAACTGAAATCCAGGTCTTGTCTGTGCTCCCCTTCCTTCCTTTCGCAGGTCCTTTACAGAGGCAAACTACCAGAGACTAATCATAACTTGATGTTTTTTAACTTTCCTTTTTTAGACTTTCACCAAGAAAATCAATATTATTTTGGTGGTCTCTGTTAAACTCGTGATGGAGTTACTATTATAAGTACTGACTGAATTTTTACAGGGAAAAGTCAGGGTTCAAGATTTCCCATGGAGAACCTCCACAATCACTGGGTATGATTTCTTAGCTAACCAGCACCATGGCCTCCTTAGAACTCTTGGGCAATTTACTAAGTGATGAGGCTTGCCTGCCATCTCACCTGTCTTGGATATTTATTCTGGCTTCTTCTGACTATTGACTACAGATCTGAATTCTTCTACCTATAGATAATTCATCTAAAACATAGTTCCACTATTTTTTATTTTTTCAACTCTTTTTCTGGTCTCTATCCAGTGGTTGATCTCCGTTATGAACATGTATAATCTCTCCTTCCTCTGAAGACCCTCTTCCACAGTTTCCTTCACTCCAATGCCTTTGTGGCCCAACCTAAGTCCTGTGTGCTCTGGGAAGTCTCCCCTAAAGATGTTCTTTTCTCTGATACTTGGTTTCCTGACAATGACCCTGGAGTTTGAAGTCTCTGGGGAGTACTTCTCAGAAGCTGTGAAGGGAAGAAATTGGGGCTCTTGTTCATCACTCCAGCTACCATTAGAATAGTACTTTTGGCTATTTGAAATATCAGGATTCTGTTCCCCAAAAGTTTCAGAATCTCCATTTTGGTACTGCTTGCGCTCCAGGGGGCAGCGTTGTCAATGGAGCACTTTAATATTGGGTTTTAGACTACCGTGCTGGCTCACATGAAAAATACCTTACAGGTGACTGATCTATAAAAATCAGAATGTTCATTTATTACTTTAACTTAGTTAAGAGGAATGGAATCCTAACATCAAGAGGACTGGAATACCTTAGTCAGCCTGGCTAGGGCATTCACTCCCTGAAAGCAATCTAGCTACCTGGGAAGCCAGATTACTGGGTGTTTGAAGCCCATCGAAACAACCAAAAGTCATCTCATCCTAGCAGTGCTTCTGAGCCAAGGTGAATTCATGTACTCTAAAACACTGGTTCATAAGTTAGAATTCCCTTGATTGGTTTCCGACTTCCCTAGAGGAGGGAGGAAGAGGGAGAGGGAGAGGGAAACAGATAAATAGAGACAGAGGCAGAGACAGACACAGAATTTGCTTTTCTAACAAATCCCCAGATGATTGGTGCTCATGCTGATGGTCTGGGGTCACTTTTTTGAGAACTGCTTTTAATCACAAGAAACAATAGTGCTTGTATATACTAAGTCAGTAACAGCCCTCTTCTCTGGGTCTTCCTGATGGTCCTGCCAACTTTGGTCTATTCATTTTTTATGATCTAAGACTTGCTAACTTGAAATTCATGGCCTTTTTTAAACTTCCAAATAAGAGACAATTAGTTTCTCTTAATTACATTACAATGGCATTAGACCTTGCATCCTTGAAATTACTTCCAGTACCTATCTTCCTAAGTTTTGGGCATTCTCAAACTCTCTTGGCTTATGCCTTAAAATCATCTCTGTTTTCTGGCACTCCCTCTAATTAATTATATGTACCTTGAGGGTTAAATCTTATACTGCATGCAGATTTTGCTAGTCTTTGTGGGAAGTCATATTTCTTTTGGAGGAGAGAACTCCATGTTTGGTTTCCTTCACATTTCTTTGATTCCATATCTTCACCGTACCCAGTAAATGTGAACAACAGTGTTCTTCTGCCTATTTTTGTTATGAGGTAATAAAATGAAAGACACTTGGTTGTAATTTACCACCAATAGAGATTTCCTGCTTAAAAGTTCAATGAGAGTGTGACTCACAATATCATGGACATATGAAAATATGCTGTGACCCATAAACCGAGAATAATTGGACCCAGGCTAATGAGGACCAATGGATGCTTTTTGTTTCCTCCTTATTATCGTTTGAGCTCCCCAGGGAACTGGCTCAGATCTCCAGGGAATCCAGAAAGCCTTGAACCATGGAACCCATTATAGGAGTGGTAGACTTGGCGTTCTGGAGTAGATAAAATAGTGACTATACATGAAAATAAGATTGAATACTCAAAATATTAGAAAAGGGTTTTATTTTTTATGAAATGGTTTTGAAAGTTTTCCTCAGGCCTAGATTGAAATATTTACATCATGTATTCACCTGGCATGTAGTTTTGTCATGGTAGACACGCAAAGGCAGGTAACAATGATGTCTAGATCCTAATTTACCACTAGATGACTTTCAATAAGCGCTGCCATAGTAGATCGAAGAGCGAAGATTAATAGTATGATAGTAGCTGTTTTTTGAATAAATTTTATTATTTCTTTTGTTTACATTTCTCTTTATTTTAGGATGTTGAAATCACACCTCAGTCTTTGTAACTTTCATATCACACCCACCACCAGAATTCCAGTGTCCTTTATCACAACCTTGTGCCCTCCATCATTGCCTCCCCCAGTATTTGCCTTGAGATGATCCAATGTACTAAAGTTTGTTCTAAGCCTAGGCAATTACTGACTATGATTATCCCATTATTTATTTGTGTCACAAGAAGTGAAGCGGCTCTTTCTCTTTATCCTTGTTTCAATCACTCTGGATATTATAGCTTGGCCTGTATTTCTTAGTTTTCTCTCCCTTTCCTTATGAGGTTCTCTCCCTTGCCTGCCATATGGAAGAGAAGACAATTAGGTGAGGTTAGATTGGTGAGTGACAGGTGGGCGCTAGGAATCTAATTGATTTGGGATAAATTTGTATCGTGTCAACCTAGCTTGGTTTAAACTGTGTTCCCGAGAATTTTCTCCCTTGCATAGTTCTGGATAATATAGACCAAAAGAGACATTTTGTGAAAGATTTAGATAGTGGAAATACAGCTTGGAATGTCCACACTTGACACAAGGTACTCTTTCTGCTCAGACTCAACCTGAGAGCTGGTCCTACAGCTTCTGTTTCTTGTGTTCTTGCTGGATCCTCCTTCAGGTATTCTTCCTTCTGGTCTAAGTGAGAATCTAGTTCCATGATGAATGACATCATCCCCTCCTGCAGGAGAAAGGTGGAGGCTCTGAGGAGGTGAGAGAACCACATGGGTTCTAACCTGTCCTTGAGGAATCCAGCCCATCCTGGCAGGTCCAGGTTTGCCTTTGTTTGCCCCAGTTGATATACATATTTCTTTTCTGACCACTGGCTCTGTTGACTTACAGCCTTAGCACCAAAGACATTAGAGCTTCATGTAGGCTGCTTAACCAATTCCCATCACGTGTAATGTCAGATCTCCATAACACCCCCTAATTTGTTACCTCTGGTGATTCTGTTTCTTAAATAAAATCCTGACCAATGTTCACCTCAATTCATGATTTTAGGCAGGGGGATTGTTTATAGGATCTCTGGTTAGAATGAATCCATGAGGAATTTGGCCTCTGGATTTTGAGATTGACAGCTAGACATGAGCAGATGATTCCACCAAGAAGCATTTTAAGCAGACCAAGGATTCCCAGGTCTTGCCAAATTACTCTGCAGACTGACTTTAAGACTCAGGAACTTTTAAGCAATAAAGGAATGCAAATTCTTTATTGGCTTGCATCTTGAGTCTGGAAGCTTCCAAAAGGCAGATACTGTCTGCAATGTTGTTTTGTGTTTTTCTTTCTATGCTCCTCCCCTCTCCTTTTTAGTTTTGTTGATGCAAAGAAAGACTGGAAAAGAAAATGAGGAAACTCCCTGTTACCTCTCTTCCTCTCCCCCTACACGTTACCCATCAATTCGTGGTCCCAAACCACAGGCATGTAACTGTCAGGTCCTGTCGTTTCAGTGTTAGGAAACTTGACAGCCTTGGAAAAAAGAATTCAGCTTTTATATTTATGGAATCCCATCTCATGCTTGGTCAGTGGCTGAGGACAGCAATATTTCTGACTCCTGTAGGCCCTCTACTCTCTACCTAGACCTGAGTTTATGGATCTTTCTAAAAAAGCAACCAGGAAAAGAAAATATTACTTTAAACTCAATTCTGCTTCTCCCCTATCCCTTGAATTCCATCTTTGAGGATAAAGAACTTTTGAGCCATGTTTATCATTAATTATTTGTATTTGTCTCACCTTTTATAATCCAGATAAGCCCAATACAAAAACCAGATTCTTCTACTATAAAAGAAAAATTGACTCAGCTTATTTTAACATTTAGTTTATGCTAAGTCATTGCAAATCAATGGAAATGGCAGGAAATAGCAGGATTGAAACCTATGGTTATATTACCTACTTTGCCACCTGATTTCTTTCTTCAAAAGTACCATGAAAAAAATCAAGAAGAAGGAATAGTGTCTGACTCTTTCTGCTCCATACCCTACTTTATAACCCTGCTGCCTCAGTCTATATCATACTTTTTTGCATGATTTAACTAATTCTTATCTCATTCTAAAGTAAAAAAAAGATTGACCGTGACTTCTTTGGGCAGGAAGTGAGGGGGCACTGGGTGGCTGAATTTTAGAGTAGTTTTTGAATTCAAAATTATGAATAGTATGCCTTTTTGGAGATTCAGGTCCTTTCTTCTACCACTAAGTCCACTCCCATCAGATAAATAACATTGTCACTTGTAACAAGCTCTTCTGCCATCTTTCCTTTATTTTTCAGCTGTGCATGGAATCTCAACTGTAAAAGTAGAAGAATCACCATCCCTGAATTTGTGATAATCTTAGACCTGGGAGAAAGAGATTAGATAACTTACATGAATAAGCTACACATCCCAAATGTGGTACAGGAGACACTGCCCTCCCTTTGATGTAGCTGCATTAAGTTGCAAGTCCTTGACATTTCTCCCATTAAGAGGTAGAATCTATTTCCCCTCCCTCTTGAATCTGGGTCAACTTGTGACTTTTTTGGCCAAAGAAGTACAGAATAATGATATCTTTTTTCCGAGAGCAGTTCACCAAGGCCATAAAATTTCAATTTTAGTTGGCAATACTTAATTTAATTGGGAATACTTTCTTGGAGCCCTGATACTCCTCACTCATTTCCCTCTCTCCATAGTAACCTAAATTCTGACTTTCTTCACCATAGTTTTGACTGATTTTGAACTTAATATAAATTGAATATTTTAGTATGTGCTTTTGTGTCTGGCATTTTTAGCTCAATATAATTATCTCTGAATTCATTTTATGGTGTTGCACATTTTAGTAGTTTGTTCTTTTTCATTGCTCAGTAGAAGTCTATGGAGTAATATTATGACACAATCTTTATATCAATTTTTTGCTCATGGACTTTTAACTTTTTTTTCCCTCTTTTCCTTTCTTTTGTTCTTGTTATTGGTTTTGTCCATTCTGAACAATCCTGTTTATGTTTTTTTGTTCTTCCAGTTTTGTTGAGAAATAATTGACATAGCATCAGTGTAAGGCATGCAGCATGATGATCTGATGTACGTGCATTGTGAAGTGATTGTCATAATAGGCTCAGTTAGCATCTATCTTTACATATAGGTATAATACAAAAGAAAAGACGAAAAGAAAAAAGGGGACATTTCCTCTTTGTAAGGAGACCTATTAAATTTTTTTTTAACTTTCCTAGATATCATATAACAGTCTTAGCCATAGCCATGATGTTGTACATTACATCCCTGGTATTTATCTTACAAGTACCTATACATGGCCAGAACTTCACCTTATTCAGTAAATATTTTAACTGATTACTCTAGAAAGCATGATCCCATTTACATCTAGAGAGACCATATTTAGACTCCAGTGAATTTTAAGCTTTTAATATTAGTTATCTGGACATTTGTGGAGTGGGAGACATTTAGGGAAGGAATGCTGCCTTCTATCTAAGGCTTTTTTTTGGTCTTTTCTAAGAATGCAGGAGGCCACCTGTTACCTTTCATATATATTTTCTGTTAAAGACCCAGACTGGATTTTTATGCAGTTTCAGAAATCTTGAGTTAGAATTTAGGACCTAAGTCCTTTGGTAATTAGATTAAAACTTCTGGTAGGAGACATAGAGATAGAAGAATATTACACAAATATCCAATAAAACTGATTTTGGCCTGATATTGTCCTTTTCTGAACACAAATTCTGAAATGGAGCATTTTATTCAGTGTTTCTATGGAGAATATGCTTGGGGGCAAGACTTCTGAAGGAGTGAGGAAAGTCAGAGGTATGCTATAGTTACATAGGTCTCAGATGATTCCATGGGGACTCAGCCCTTCTAGCTGTCCTAGACTGAGGTCCTGGGGGCTGCTCCATGTACTCCTACATTAATTCAACCATTAGATGAGCAATGGAATCATAGCAAGTGTCTGTAGCCATGTACCCTACCAGACATCTCTCACTGTGGTTGACCCAAACCATATGCTGAAATCTACATGAGTTCTAACTGGTATAGTCTCCAGCAAGACACTTACCCCATAGCCTTTAGCATCATATGTGTAAAATGGGTCGGATTTTTATTTACCTTGTGAAGATAAGCTGTGGCAACAAGAAACTTGTAGATTTAGACATCTGTGCTCAAAGTCTGGCTCTACCAACTTCCTAAGTGAAACTTGGGTAAATTACTCAAAATAACAATAATAATAGTACCTGTTTCATAGTGTTGTATGAAGATTGCATGTGATAATTATCCTAAAGCCTTTAATTTATGACCTTGCACAGAAATTTTCAATAATAGCTATTATTATTAGTATTATTATTATGGATCAATTTGAAAGATAAAATAATGTGGGAAAGTGTGTAATAATTTGTCTGCCTTATGGTAGCCACTCATTAAACTTATCCATTCATGCCCTCACCTACAAAAAAAGTAAATAATACATTTTATTCCATAGAAATATACAGTGGCTGAAACTAGGTAAAAATCTATGCCCTTTTGGGATTTTCATTATACATCTTCAGTGAGATAGAATAGACAATTCAGTTTTCCTCCATGACTAATGAAATTATTCACTGGAGGTGGTAAGATTGTTTTCCCCTAAAATAGTAATCTCCAAATTTATTTGACGACTCAAATTTTAAGCAAACTTTACTACTTGTATGTTAATTCATTCACTTAGTCATTCTATAAGGAGTAATTCTAAAAATCCTACTATTTGATAAGCATCGTTCTAAGCCCCAGGGATGCAATGACCACAGAAACCTTCAAAACCTTGGGAGAAATAAAATGAAATACTTATTAGTATTATATATATAGTGTTCAGAGTATTGGTGTACCTTTGTGGAGTAGTGGCTTGGTCAACTGCCTTGGGCTAAGAACAGTCCATATACATCCCAAGGAATCAGTTTATGTCTAGGCTGCGGAGAACAACCAAAATATCCAGCTAAATAAAAATAAGTAAAATGCTTCTTCCTTCTCTCCTCCTGCCTGCCTGCCTAGTTGACTGCATTCCTACCTGTACTTTTCCTTTAAAAACAAAAACCAAAAAGAGTTTTGGGAATCATACCAGAACAACACAGCCTAATGCAAAGTTTTTGTTTTGGTCTGTCTTTTTCGCTAATTTGAGCAATGTGGGTAGATTGGAATTAAATTCTGAGATGTGATTGCTATATTTTTAAAGACTTAGTTTATTTCATTTGGTTCTTTTCCCACTTTCACTTGCCCCCTAATCATCTTTTTCAACTTATACTCCATGAGTACTTCCTTCTTTGGTGTATTTTTCAGCATTTGAGGATCTTAGAGAATGTGTTCATGCCGTGTTTTGTTTTCCAGATATTGGATACATAAGAATTATTTTTGGAATGTTTCTGAAGTAGGAGAAAAATCTCTGTCTGGATTAGAGGTGGAAGAAACTGTTCAGGACAAGTGTATTTCTCAGGATTCAATCTCTGTTTCTGGGCATCTTTGTTTTCTAGAAAATCCAGGGACTTTTCTCCCTACATGGTTTTTATAATTTATGCTGCGAAGAGAGAAGAAGGTAAATCTCTTCCCTCATGATCCTGCAGACCCTGGAAAGATGGCTAAAGGGATAAGATTTATGGAATGGTTTACATTTTAGTGATAATTAGACAAGGGGGCCAAATTTGACTTCCAACCCTACCTGTCTGTTGTACCTCCTTGAGCTAGTGGCCACCCAGTCACCAAGGGAATAAGGTAGCTGTGTTCTTTCTTCTGAGGGCAGCTGTTAATAAGACATAGCACAGAATATGATCTGAAGGAGCAGCCTTTCTTTAAATTGACAAATTCAGGACCTTTCTAGTTCAGGGTTGGTTGGTGTGACCCAGATGTCTGCATGCTCTTGGCAGAAGGAGGGACTGTCTTCCTGGGAGTTCAACTAGTTTGATTGGAGGAGGCTCCTCCTCAGGGATTTTAAACTGCTGACTAGTCTTTTAGCAGATAGAAGTGCTAAGTCTCAATTTATTGTCCCCTGAAGGTTTGGTTTTGAAGAAGAAATTCAGCTACCCTTTCATGTAATTATACAGTGACTAATCTTTAGAAACATTCTTGCAAGGGTATTAATTATAAATCAGTAGAGAAGAGTTATATGGGAGCAAATCAACTCCTGGGCATGCTGAAAAATGCAAAATTAGATCAAACCAAACTTTCTGTGTGCATGAGAAATTGGGGAGCTCTATCAAATTCAGTGTTCTCTATTTCGGTAGCTTATTTTGACTTCAAGGAACTTTTCCTTTAAATAACCATTTTCATTTGGACTTTTCAAGTTTCCTGCTTTTACAATGTGTGCAAAGTGCTCTATGCATTAATGCTGGTATAAATGTAAGGAGTTCATAGGTTAAGACAAATTCTGCTGAATAATTCATCCATTTTCTATTGTATTTGGTTATGATAGCAGTGATCAGAATCCCGAGATTAAGAATTTTTGACTCATCATTTAATTAAAAGGAAAAAATATTTAAAGGATAATAATGACAAAGGGACATGATTCTTTCTCTAGATTCTTAAATATAACATAATAAGCCCACAAACAACTAGCATTTTAGAATTTACAGGGTGTCTTCACATGTATCTCATTTAATTCTTAACAAAGATTTAGGGGGATGGTATCAATAATATTTTGCCACTGAAGTGACTGAGATGCAAAGAGATTAAATGACTTGTTTAGCTAAGCAATTGACCTTAGATGGAAACCCTGGCTTTCTGACACCAAAGTCTGGTGTCACGTTTTCTTGTCACATTGCGTCTTAAAACAGCCATGATCTTCATTACTTCTACAGTTCTGCCATACCCACCGTGTTAGGTACCGCATGCTGCCTTGCACCGCAGTTACCTGGATATGTAACTGAATTTGAAGTTGAATATGAATTCTGAAATTGAATATGAGTTCCTTGAAAGCAGTAATCTTACATTATATTTTGTGGTTTATGCTCAGAGTTCAAAATAAATATTTATTGAGTGAGTCAACATCGTGCATCTTTTCTAGTCTTTATTCTTACCCTACACCATGTTAGTAACATAAAATAGAGCATAGTTTTACCTTCCTGCACCATCCAAGGTAGTTGTTTATCAAGTTGGTTGCTAAAAGATGAAATGAATAGTTTCTAGCTGCCAGAGAGTTTTTTAGTGAGTTAAATAAGAAGCTTGCTGGTTTTAGGACTGCTCATTCTTTTAACATTAGTAAAATCATCTGAACCATTGAGTTCTAAATAAATTAAAGCAGTGTATTTTTATCTAAGTAAATGTTATATGAATAGTCAAATAATAGTTAAATTCTATGTTTGATTTTACAAATGTCAGGTCTACCCTTACTTCCAGACCTAGTTCATAGAGAAAGCCTCTTTCTAGTCTTTTATGCTATTTTGTCTGCTATTCAATGCAGTGTTTTTATTTATTTATTTTTTTTTTAGTTTTATTTACAGATATAATTAATGTATAACATTATATATGTTTAGGTGAACAATATAATGACTTAATAGACATGTCTATTGTGAATTGATTATCACAATAATTTTAGTTAGTATCTATTACTTCTGTAGTTATTATTTTCTTGTGAGAACAGATCTATTTTCTTAGGAACTTTCGGACAACAGAGTATTGTTGACAGTTATGACCATGCTGTATCCAAGACACCCAGCTCCTTTATAACTGGAAGTTTATACATTTTGATCACTTCATTCATTTCACCCACCTCCTAACTCTGGTGACCACCTATCTGTTCACTGTATCTATGAGTTCAGGTCTGTGGGCTTTTGTTTTTGTTTTAGATTCCACATATAAATGAAATCATACAATATTTGTCTTTCTCTCTCTGACTTAGCTCACTCAGAAAAATGCTCTCAAGTTACATTTATGTTGTCGCAAATAGCAAGATTTCTTCTAATGGCTAAATAACATTTCATTATATATGTACATATACACCTATATACGTATATGTGTAAATATATACACACATAAGTATATACATAGATACACATATATGCATGTGTGTGTATATATGCATATATAAAAAGTTTTATATATAAAGATTTTTTTATCCTTTCATGCATTTATGGACACTTAAGTTGCTTCCATATCTTGGATACAGTAAACAATGCTGTAATGAACATGGGCCACGTGTATCTCTATGAGTTAGTGTTTTCATTCTGGGGGATAAATGCACAATGAAAATTGCTGACTCATATGGCCATCCTATTTTTAATTTTTGGAGAAACCTCCGTGTCGTTTTGCATAACGGCTGTACCTATTTACAGAACCACCAACATTACACAAAGTTTCCTTTCACCACAGCCTTGTTAACACTTCTTTTTTTTTGTCTTTTTACTTATAGCCATTTTCAAAGCTATGAGGTGATATCTCATTGTGTTTTCTTTGCATTTCCCTGGTGATTAGTGATGCTGAGCATCATTTCATGGACCTGTTGTCTATCTGCTTGTCTTCTAATTTCTCCTGTCTTCATGTAGGTCCTCCTACAGAAAAGCTGAGATCAGAAGTTAAGTGGAAAGAGTTTATTTGGAAGGTAAACCTAAAAAGCAGGAGAACTAAGGGTAGAATGCATCCCTGGATGAACAGGGAGGGCAGGACCTCACTAGGAAATGCTGGAAGAAGAACAAAGTGGCAATTGAATTTGATTCAGAATGTATTAAATTTGAGGTGCCTTTGGAATATTCAACTGAAGTGATATGGTAGAGAGATGTGGGGTCCTTGCGAAGCTTCAGCATGCACGTCAAGGAAGAGAATGATGTCTATCAAGTGAAGAGACGGTCTGGGAGAGAATGAAAGAACAAGAGAAGTGGGTGGAAACTTGGAGAACACCACCAACATTTTAGGGATGGCCAAAGGCAAAATCTTTGTGTTTCTTGTAATTTACTAGCCTCTAGGGCACATAGTGATACTTGATAAATATTTGCCCAATGATTAAATTAGAGGAAGAGACTGAGATGGAGTGGACCGAAGGCGAGAGAAATCAGACAGTACAGAGGAGAGAGTACACAAAGCAGAAAATGACAAATGTCACAGTAAGTTCATCTAGGGAACTGCTGAATTTGATCACTAGGCGGGTATGCTGCCTTCAGCAAGAGAAGCAAGAGGGACAGGTGCAAGTACAGATGTCAAGGAACTGTGGAATCAATGAGCCTTGAAGAAGTGAAGATGGAGGTCTTGGCCACTTCTTATTATAAATTATGATTTTTAAAGTTAGCATAAGCTGCCTATAAAAATTTGGAAAATAAGAAGAGTGTAAAGTAGAAAATAGGACCACTTAAGATCCCTCCATTCCTCCATCATTAATTCCATAATAAAGGCTGTTAATAGATTGGAGGGTTTTGTTTTTTTGTCTTTGTTTATATTTAACTTCTTTCTAAATTTATTTTATTGAAGGAACATTGCATCATAATATTATATAGGTTTAAATTGTCATCATAGTAATCATAGTAAATCCACATCTGTATATAGTACATTAAGTTCACCACTATTTCAGTTTGTCCTTCAGTGTACAATTGATCCTCCTTGAAAAGATTTTGTTAGGTTAAAACAGTTGAATGTTAACAGTTTCCTATTTGTTGAGGTTTGTCTGCTTTTGGTTTCTTTCTTTCTTTTTTTTTTGGATCCACATAGGATGCAAGTGTTAAAAAAGATGAAATCATGATCCTTTGCAATCACCTAGATAAAGCTGGAGGTGGTCATGCTAAGCAAAATAAGCCAGAAAGAAAAAGAAAACCAGGATGGCTTAATACAACTATATTTAAGGTATGATCATCTTAAATTACTTTTGTAGACTAGGAGGTAGAAAGAAGACAGATGACAATTGATGAGAATTGCTGATTGGAGTTGGAAATGTGAAAATGGCTTTGCTGCCCATTGGTCTGTGTGTGCTTTTCTTTAACAATCCCTCGGAAGTCGGGGACTGTTTCATAGAGACTTCAGGGTGGCAGCTCCCGGAAAAAAAGGTCCAGCATCTTTGCAGTGGTTGCAGGGATCCAATGAGTTTTCCTGTTCTGGACCATGCCCTCTGCTTGAACCCCAACAGCTTGGATACAGAACATGCCCAGACTCTTATCAAGGAAAGGATGGCGGTTCAGACCACACTCTGGGTGGTTAGGTAAACAGGCTGTTGGAAGTTTTTTGAATCTCAGTCATATGGCCTCAGAATTGGGGCTTCTCTTCTTCTAGATGTCGCCTTGGATACACAGGAAGGAAAATATCAGCCGAATGCCTAGTCTCAGGAATTTGTATTTCCAATTACCCGATCACCCTCTTTTAAAGCTCGTCCAGGAAAAAAAAAAAGAGAAAGCTTATAAATTAATGAAATTCGAACCCCAGCTGGAAAATCTGACTATCTTTCATTTATGTTTAAGATCATTTTTCTCCACTGAAACTTTTTAATCAATATGTATTTCAAGCAAATCTTGTTTGCCCATAATAACCATATATATTTATATTTTTTTAATTAGACTTTTCTTTACTCTGGAGTCATGGTGTGGGCAGTAGACTGTGACTCAGGATATCCATTTTCTAGCCCTTGTACTGCTCTCACTTCTGTCACTTTAGTTAATGTGCAAAACCTTTGAAGACTTCGTTTTCCTGCTGGGGAGCCCATGAACTTTGACTGGATTAGTGGATACAATTAGTTTTATAGACTGATGAATAGATAAATAGATATGTATGCATGTATGTATACATATATATACACATTTAGATGTATTTATATGTGATATGAATATATTATATACACACAAAATATATATATGTATGTATGTGCGTATATATTATATATTTCCTTAAAGTTCTAGCTAAGATATTAAGCAATTTGGAGACAGGAGAACTCATTGCTTTCCACAAATTTTCTAAAGGTACATGATCCCAATGAGGTTAAAAAAAACTCTGACTTGAGTGCTCTTTTCAAGTCTGACTTAGGCTCCCAAATTTTCTAAGTGTAGTATTTTCTTGAGAGCTCAGTTCTGATCATTCAGTACAGCATTTGGATTCTTTATATTCTGCCAGAGACCTTTAAGACTTTTAAAATCACTGTTGGCTGACCCATGGCTTAAACCTCACTTCTTGTACTGTCCTGGTTCCCAAATGATGAATCATTTCGTTGGAGTTTCTAGAAGCCCAGCTCAGGGAAACGTTTTTTTGCAAGGTATTGCCTGTTCATTTGATGTTAGGTGCCCATTCCTGATCTATGAAGAGATGTTTTTTTGGAAGTAAGTAAAACACAAAGTCAGTAAGTCGTGGCCAAAAAAAAAAAAGGAAAAGAAAAATAATTAAAGAGTGACAACAAATATAATAACCAACCAGCCAAAGCAAAACAAAATAAACGAGCAAACATAAATAATAGCTGTCCTTTATCTTGACTTCTTGTGCTATGGCTACAGTCTTGTTTCTTTTGTTGCATTGCAGTATTCCAGTCAGTTCTTTTGTAGCCTGTACACTCACAGGAAATATAGGTGTGATGTGTAAACTTGGTGACCAAGGAATTAGAGCTTGGGGCTCAAATATCCGATGCCTATATGAGTATTAAAAGGGAATTCTGGATCAAGAGGTAATGAAGAGGAAAATCAGCTCAGCAGTGATGAGAAGATCTTGTTCCCAGAGGACCCCTTTAGGAGCTACAGAGTAATTTTTTCATCCCAAAGTAAAGAGGGAAGACCTGGGCTGAGACAGCATGACTGAGAGTTACTTGATCTTTGGGGTCTGGCAGTTGGCTGAAACGTCTATAGTTACTAAAGTGGAAGTTAGACCAGGACTCATGATGCTCCTGAAATCTCTGGTAAGAATTGACTATACATGGCAATCTAAAATGGGCATCAGAGATGCAACAGATTTACTAAATTTTTGTTTTAGCTGTTGCAAGTTTATGCTTGGGTTTTGCAAGGTGGTGTAATACGTTTATTCTTCTTTCAATACTCAGAATATTTCCTGAACTTCCTTGTGATCAATATTCTCACTCTAGCTCCTGAGACCCACTGTTTTTAGTAGTTTTGCACTTCCCAGAATGCCACCTAGACAGAGTTAGGCAGGTGATACAGGAGAATAATTTATCTATTGATCTTTTTTTTCCACATAGAATAATGTTTTAGAGACTCATGCCTGCTGTGGCATGCATCAATAGTTCATTCTTTTCGATGACTGAGGAGTATTCTATTGTATGGATTCATCACAATTTGTTTATCCATTCACTGCTTGATGAATGTCTTAAATTTTTTTTTTTGTAAATTGGTTATGAACAAAGCTGCTATAAACATTCTATAAGGCTTTTATATAGACATATGTTGTCATTTCTCTTGCAAAACACATACCTGATAAAGCATTCTCACCCCTCAATAATAGAACAATTCAATTTAAACATGGGAAAATGTTTTGAATGTGAATTTAAGAAAATACATGTGTGGAAATAGCACACGAAAAGATACTCAATATTATTAGACATTGTAAAAATTGAAAATTCAAACCACAATGAGATACTGCTACATACTATTTGATAAGCTAAACTTAGAACAGAAAAATGACAAAACTCAGTTTTAATGAGGATATGCAAGAACTAGAATTTCACATTTTGCTAGGGGGAATATAAAATGGTATAACTACTTTGTTTTTATTAATTTTAATAAAATGACACTGTAACACATTTTATCTTATGCAATAATATTAGTAAAGTTAATTTTATTTACCCACACATTTAAATTTTCCAACTTTTCATTTCTTCTCATTGTTTTGTTTTTATCTGTGACAATTTTTCTTCTACTTCAGTCTCTATAGAACTTCTCAGAGCAATACTAATATGTTGACAAATCCTCTCTGTTTTTGTAAGTCTGGAACTTTATTTGCTTTGCTTTAATTTCTATAAGATATTTTTTCTGGATATATAAATCTAGGCTGGCAGTTTTCTTTTCATACTTCAAGTAATTTATTCCACTGTCTTCTGGCTTTCATTGTCTCCATTAAGAAGTCAGTCATAAATCTCATTGTTTACTTGGATTTATTAGTCCTAGACTTCTAAGCTTCTTGAAAAAAACATTTCATTCATATGTTAAAAACCTTCATATTTCTTTTTATTGGAAGAAAGAATATGCTCAATATGTGTTTCAAATTAATTTATAAAAAAAAACATTTTGTGGGCTCATTCACCCAGCAGGCTCCATAGGCACTTTACTTGTGCTTAGTTTTACAAAATCTCTTGGAAATTGAGAGTAATGGATGTTCTAAACTAGGGAGATTTGAAGTATAAGAGAAGGGTTGAACAGCTGAGAATATAACCATGCAGTGGAACCTTAGCTTTCAGATGCTTAAGCTTTTCCTTGTTTAGAAAACAATAGCTACGCTTCTATTTTTGCCAGGGGGTTACATAATTTAATCTTCATTTTTATGCATTTTTTGTTCCACTTGGAGAGCTGGGTGGATTATGGGCAGACTGCCTTCTTGAATACACAAAGTCCTGAGAGAGAGGATGCAAAGTCTTTGACTGAAGGATGCAGCTGTTGACAACCTCTGCCCAGTTTGTTTGTACTTTGGAATTCTGGCATTAATTATGTAAACTAACTTCAATGAACTAGTGTTTCTTGTTCTAAATTGTTTTTGTTAGGGGGAGAAATGAAAGGGTTATATAGAAACAGGGAGAGAGAAATAAATCATCCCAGCTTGTTTTATTTAACAAAGCGTTTTATTTGTTGTGATGGCTCAGAATGTCCTCTATACAAAGCTGAAGACCACTTACTCTGAGTGCACATTGTCTTAAATAACTCCATACAAGATTGATCGTTTATAAGATAAAACTAAAATTGTAGAAATGAAAAGGTTTTTATTTTCTTGTCTGTCATCTGGTTGTGTTTGGTGGGGTGATAAGAAAAGATGAAACAACAGGATATTTTATGTGAATTTTGTTTAACTGTTTTCAGCAAATATTGTCTACTATCTCCACTTCCACGCCAGTGCTTTCTAGTGGCAGACTCAGGAGTCATCATGATTTCTTGAGTAGTGCTATTAAGTGGGGATCAAAACTCCATGTCAGCTAGAAACCCCCTTTGGGAAAATACAAATGAAATCTTTTCCTAGCTCTTGTACTCCTGACACTACTTCCTGAAGCAAGATCGTTTATCATAGTTGTGTATTATCATTTCAAAGAGCTTCTTTCTTTAATTTTTTTTCCTCCTTCCCCTGGTTGCTTTTGTTGTCAACTGAGAATTTTGCAATTAGCTGCTTCAAAGAATGTGACTCTGGTTCTTTGGTCAGATCCACTTAGGGGAATTGAGTCATGCCTATGTCTTAAATAGATCTTGATTTTCCTTGCGACTTCTGAGTTCAAGTTTATTGCTGAGGGCAGGCTGGCGGGTGCAATGTTTGTGCATCAGAGAAGGATTTTGCTTCTAAGTAGTAGCTTTCCTGGGTTCAAAACCTGCTTACTGTGAAAAGAACATTACTTAAACTATGAATTGTTTATGTAGAAATCTAAAATATATGCCCTATATTTGAAAACATTTTCAACAGAAGTAATATATTTTATAGTTTTTTTAGAAGTATTTTTTATTTAGTTGCTTATTTTATCTTGGTTGTTCCCATTGCCCCTGGGACTCAAACTCAGGACCCCGGGTTGTATGTGGGCTGCATCCAACCACTGCTCCTCCAGGGTGTGCCATATTTTAAAGTTTTATTGTCATAAAATATTAAAGAACATAAGCACACACATATGCAAAAAGTTAGAAATAATCGAATAATGCTTTTGTTAGTTGTTAATCTTCTCAATTGATCATAGTGAATCTCAGGCCCCTCAATTTATCCAGGGATCCTATAAATAAAAGTGCCAGGTATACCTTTGGGGTTAAGTTTAGCCTCAGATTCTACTAAGTTCTCTTCTGTTCTTGCAGAGAAACTCTTCACCTTCTTCAACTTGGGTACCAACAAAAAAACACAAACAAACTTGGGCCTGTCTCGAGCAAATGAATTAAAGGGGGAGGTGGTGGGTATGTGTGTGTTAGGAAGAGAAGGATATTGCACAAAGGCCTAAAGTAAACTCAACAAAGTTTATAAAGTGCAGCGAAGAAAGTGAGGTGCGATCCTTTAAAAGCATCCCTGGAAAAAGGTGAAGGATTTGAAAACTGGAGACACCGGGATTGGAAGTGACCCTTTCACTTAGAATGTGTGTGATTCTGAGCAAGTTGTTTCATTTCTCTGTGTGCCAGACTCTTTGTTTCCATACCAGAAATTGTTGATCATTATAGCTACGTGAAGAAGAAGATTAGGGCAAAATGATGATGTTGAAAATAAAGAAGTGAAGTAAATCTAGAGGAGATGAAGAAAGAAATAAAAAGAGAAATGTACAAGTGATGAGGTAGAAAAAAAGATTGTGGCAAGGAGGGATATTTTAGTCAGTGGTACTTTGGTCATTATGAAAAGCACTATACCTGACCTGGGGAAAATATTTAATCAGTTTGCGTTGCTATTACTGTTATTATAATTATGTTCCTTTCTATATGCAGCATAGATTTGAAAACATAATTGAGCTGACTCATGATTAAAACTACAGAATACTTTGGTACTAAACTATTCAACTACTTTTAAATCATTCTTGTAAGGTCAATTATTTAAATGTTGACATTTAAAGAGAATGCTTTGACTTCTTATCTACCTTAAAAATGATTCCAAGGTGAACATTATAAATGAATAAATAAAACAAAAACAATACTTATCTACAAGGATAAGAGGACTACCATAGAAAATTAAAATTAAGACTCTATTATATCTAACTTTTAAAATTTTAAAATATTTTCTGAATTGATACAATGAAAATCTTCTAAATGTTCCAGTCTCTGAGTTTTAAACCATTTTCTTTAAGTAAAAGATCCTTTTCTTTTTAATATTTTTATCATTCTACACTGTGAAGCATGGAATAATTAAGTCAAAAAACAAATAAACAATTAGGAGCAAATTTGGCTTGTGTTTAAGAAAAAAAATCAGTCTATTACTGAGGAAAAGACATTTGAAGGAGGAAGAAAACAATTAATAAAATGACTGGCGTGCCCTAGGGAAAAATTAGCTTACAATGACTTCTTGTGCAGCCAGTCAAAAAAAGCGATTGGTGCAGACAGGTTGTACAGGAAACATTAAAAAGCCCAGATGGCTCAAGTTTACATGTTTGCAGAGGAGCTAGGAATGGCAGTTAAGTCCTGTAAGTGCCATTCAGTTAGGGAAACTTTTAGTTCGGAGGACAAGAAAAAAAAGTAGCACAGGGCTGGGACAGTAAGGAAAAAAAGAGAAAGGAGGGAAAGAAGATGAGGTTGAAAATGATCATGCAGAAGTAAAATGAACATCAGAGGGCATAGGAAGAGGAAAATGGAATATGGAAATAACAATGAAACACAAAAGAAGACATAAAAGTGCTCAGGTTTTCTGGTAAATAATATCTTAGCTAAATTCTTTTGTATGACGTTAGAGTAGATTTTTCAGGCATGGGAGGGGGAAGAAAAATGAAATATTTGCACTCTTCCGTTGGGTAAGGCAGAATCTGATTTCGAGTGTGAATTGGCCTCTGTTTACTGCAGTGACTTTTATGGTATAGTTAGAATAGCATTGGGGTTCATCTACAGTGTAGTTCTGTGACAGAAACATTAACAAATATTACTAAAATGACTAAGGTGTTTATGAGGAGTGACATTAGTTTTATATATTAGCTTCTTTAGCCAATGGTTGGAGTAAGATTAGTTCTCAAAGAATTAAGTGAGCAGCCATAAACTTTGAGGATGTAGAAAAATAATTCTGGTAGGTTATAAACACTAATAATGACATAAGTCAGTTTCATCTTTTACTTGCGAGCAGTCTTTCTCAATAGTGGCAATACTGGCTGAATAATTCTTTGTTGTGAAGGGTTGTCCCCTGTGTTGTAGGATGTGCAGGAGCCTTGGCCTTTACCCACCAGAAGTCCCCTTCCCCCCAATTTGGGACAATCAAAAACACCTTCAGACATTCAAATGAATTGGGCAAAATTGCCCCCATACAGAATGACTGCTTTAGAATTATTGACTGATGTTTCCCATATTACTGGATCAAGAAAGTTAATTTCATTTAAATGAAGATAACAACTATGTGCTTCCTTTAAGATTTCTTCAAAACACTTTCACAGTGTTATTCCTTTCTTATTCATACATATACCTTGGGAGAAAATTAGGGGAGATGATATTGTACTTTTCCTACAGAGACTGAGACACAGAGAAAAAGGGGGTTGTATATCATACATTGTTTTAGTTTCGATTCTCCCAGAAGGCTCTGGGATAAGAATCTGAGTATAAGTCATTTATTTGGGAGATGGCCCTAGGAAACCTTAATTGAGCATGAATATAAAGAAAAGGAAGAGACCAATACATGAAGCAGTTTACAACTTTATTGAAGTTTCATCCGCTAGGGAACTCTGAAAACTTGCATCTCAAAGTTGTCCCATCTGAGGGGCAAAGGATTAGAGTATTAGTTCACCAATTCATACAATAGGGGAGGATATAAAGAACAAAATACCTCCCCTCCCACCTGATGCCTCCCCAGGAAGTCACATCTCAATCCCTGGAAACTGAAGATGTAAACCTTACAAGGAAAAATGGATTTGGTCAAGATGATTAAATTGTCCTGATGATCACCTCAACATGGGGGAGGTTATCTTGGATTATCTAGGTGATAATATGAAGATGTGAGGAAGACTTTATTGGCATCGCTGATTTAGAAGGGAGCAATGAGTCAAAGAATGTGGGAAAAAGTAAGAAATCATCTTCCCTGGAACCTGCAGAGAGGAATGCAGCTCTACCTCTTGACACCTTGATTTTAGCCCTGTGCTACCCATTTCTGACTTCTGACTTCCAGAATTATAAGAGAATGAATATATACAGTTTAAACCAATTTGTGGTTATTTGTTGTAGAAGCCATAAGAAATTCATACAGATTTTCCTTGTCCTTTGAAAGTTCATGTTATGCCACTTAGCTTTTGTGAAAGACCTACATTAGTGGCTGTTTTCGCTAACTGAAAGAAACCTGAAGTTTTTTTTTTTTATAACAGAAGGCAAAAAGCAACAGTAAGAAAATAGCATTCAATGTCAGTGTTACAACAGGCCTTAGAGTCAGCATGCAACCTGAGCATTGAGATCAGCGCCCCCAAGCGCCTTCACCAGGAACTACTTTATACAGGCTGTGCGTTTGTGACTTTACTGAATTTAGGTTTTACAGTTATCTGGTATGATTTGGTAGGTTATTCTGGGGCTCTGGTTGTGTCAAAAATTTTTCTATATAAATTAATGTCCATTGCTCCTTCAGTTTCATTAGAACACTCTATTTCTGGAGATCAGGGAATCCTGTGCAGGGATTAATTTTTTCTTCAGTGTTTCTGTCCTGTTGGATGCTCAGGGAGAGCAGTATGCAGGTTCTGCATTGGCAAATTAGGCAGGCTCAATGGAAGGAATCAAAGGGATATGGAGACAGGTGATGTGGGGACAGCATAACTTAAAATCTATAGGGCAGTATGCAGATGTATGAGCAGAAAATTAACTTGCCAAGCCTGAGACTTCTAAGAGAAAGGGCCCCACCTTAACAACTTGGGTCTAGGACACACCCCTAGATACTTGCACCTTTTTTTTTTTTTTACAGATAATTTGGACACACTTCCAAAAGGAAAGATCTCCACCCCTCATATATATTCAAGAATCCATCTTGCCTGTGTGAGATACAGGCTGCACATGTGGTACACACACGTGTGCATTCCCTTGTTGTAATTTTCCTCGCCCACAGGGAGCTTAATCTTACTGTTTCTGCTTTTAATACACTTGCTATGTGTTCATGACCAAATGGTTCACTCCATGAATTCTTTCTGGATGGATCCAGCATCTAATCAGTGTGTCTCAGCTTATGCTCACCTACATCAATAAATCTGTCCACAACACAGCTGACAGAAAAAAGTCTCGGATTTGAAGTTTGACTCATTCTGTATTATACCATCAATGTTAAACGAAACCATAGATGTACTAAACTCGGGAAAAAAAACTTAGGTTTTAAAATTATGTTTCAGTCATTGTCAAATGATGAAGACTTCTCTGCTTGGTTATTCAGTAGAGAAATGTGATGTGGAAACAAATTACAAAGGTGCTGGAAGAACTAGAAAGGTAAACAGGAAGTTGAGGTTGCTCATAGACAGACAATATCTGGAAGCTTCTGCCACTGTAGGTCTGGAACAACAAAGGCAAGAGGTAGTGTTTTCAGAATCCAGAGGATGGCATCACTCAACAGGAACTAGAACAATGCATATGCAATTCTCTATAGTTCTGAATTGTTATGTTGAGTAATTTGTTATTGATATTCCATTCTAATGGAGGACAGCAGTGACATGGTTCATCTAAATATTTCAAGAATAGGTCAATATATGTTTAATATTTTTGGCAGCCATTTTGCCTCCTTAATTAGGTTTAGGAACATTGGAAAAAATTGCCCATTGTTGTCAAAATATTCCTTTGGTCAACCCATAAAGCACAGGATCTTCCTTCATTCACTGATCCATCAATTCATTCATTCTTTAGTAAGTCACCAAATGGAAGTAACTCCTTCATGTTAGATTTTAGAGATAAAGCAGTAAGTGAAAGAGGAAGTCCTTGAACTTTATGAGGAAATGTACAAAAACCCTGAGATAGGAATGTGCTTGGAGGGTTTGAGGAAAAGCAAAACATCTGTTTCTCTCCTAGTTGGGGCATGCGAAAGGAGAGGACATTGGCGATGCTGGCATTTCTCTGCTCAGAGTCTCTAAAGGTTTACTTAGAAGGGGACATCTCTAGAGCTTAATGGAAGAGACAGGGAAGTAAAAAAGTCACTGGTATTTGGTTCTCTAGTTGCTTCATGACTGTCTCAGGGTAAGGCAAAGGGCATGTTTTCAGTCTTAGAATTCTTGGTCTGTCACCTTTTACTGTCCATTTCTATTGAATTATGGACTTTTTCTTCAGAAAATCCCAGTTGGCATCAGAGATTGATTCTCTTACCATCTAAGACTAATGCTCTGTTCAGTTACATTCCATAGAGGTAGCTGTATCTTGGAGGAAGACATCTTTAATAAGGATTATTTCTGTCAGCATTTTAGCAGAAAACAGGGGAGACTCTCAAATGGAGAGTTGGAGAGCGTTTGATGATAGGATTATTGAGATAGTTAAGAAAAACCCACAGGAGATGATGGTAAAACATGTGGGGCTACTAATGCTAGGGAATTTCTACTACTTGTATACCCAAAGGGGCAAGGGTAGGGATTAGCTTGTGGCTGTGTTTCTGGGAGAAGGGCCACCCAACTAAAAGTGGGACTTTTGGCAGGAATGCGACTATTGCCAACCATAGCCTGAAGTGAAGGAACTGAACGGGGAAATCCCTGATTTCTTTCTATCTTCTCCCTTCCTTCAGGCATCTCCAGCTTATTTAGTGCCTCCTGCTGACCAAACCCTACTGACCACCAGAGGGCAAAGGAGCCCATTGTTGAGGTTCATGAAGTCAGCCTCAGGGGCATAGAGCAGAGCAGAAAAGGGTGCAGGATGGATCTGCAGGAGCAAAAGGCGAGTATCTAGGTCATAATTTTCTCGAGCAATACTAACTTTATAGTAACAATACTTCCTCCAACAATCAAAATCATTCGGAATTTATGAACAGTCAGAAACAAGTCAGAATGAAGTTAAAGATGGTTTTGTTAAAAGAGAAATATTTGCTAAGCAACTGAACAGCATCAATGACATTGCTTTAAGGTGGGATGGTATCACTAAGCTTTCTTCATATAAAGAGATGAAATCACTTTGAAGTTTTTACATGCAAATAATTACTTTGGTAGTTTAAATAACTGTTATCCATTTTTTTTCAAAGTCAACATGCCCCCCAAAGCCTGTCAATCCTTTTTTGCCTGTTCAGAAATGAATGTAATTCATCTTACTTTAGTGAATATTCTTTGAATGCACTTTTTACTATCCCGTTGGTTTCTTCAAACCCAAACTGACTGGCTGGGATTTTCTGTGATCACATGTTTGTTTCTGGTATGTCCATTATGGACAGGACAACAGTCATTACATAAGCAAGCCATAGAGGGTCTGATTTCTCACTTGATCTTGTATATTATTTCTTTTCTTTTGTGTTAGCTCTTCTGCACCTGTGTTTGAGTTAACTCTTGGCTCCAAGGGCGTTTGGGGGTGATTAGAATATTTAAAAAGCAGCAAGTAAACAGATCTCATAATTAGTTGATTGCCGGTGTAGCCAGACAGAAAAGATTGTTGTATTGTTACAGGAGCTCAAAGGAAGCTCCCCTTCTGAGAACCTAATAAACTGCCACCTTTTCAGGCCTGACCTGGTCATTTGGCATCAAAGACCACAGGGTCATACCCAGGACAAAAAGCTTCCTCTAGAACCTTTGTTGGAAGTATTTTGTTTTGAAAGGGTAAGTATTAAGCAGGCAGATTTAGTCATTGAAAGAAGACTTGAGGAATAGATGGGGCAGGATTGAGAAGCGACGGTTTATTTTGTCTGTTGAGATCGGATCTCCTGCTCCCACCAGCCACGATAACAAGGAGAAGAAAAGGTGAGAAGAGGCATGGAAAAGAGAAAAGCTCAGAGATACAGTCAGAACTTCTACTACAGATGGAGTCAGTGTACTGAACATGTTTGTTTATTCCTTAATACTTTCCCCTCACTGTCTTTAACTCTTTTGGAGGTTTCCTATTACTTCCTAAACTTCCACTATTATAGTACTAACAATATGCATTGTGCTGCTTAATATTCTCTCTCTGATCCTAGACCTGCACTTCCAATTGTACTTTCTCCAACAATGAAGATGTGCTGCATCTACATCTCTGGTGATTGAGCACTATAAATGTGGTTAGTGTGACTGGGGGACTGAAACTCTAAATTCACTTAATTTAAACTTAAATAGTCACATGTGCTAGTTGCTACCACAGCAGAGTTCTAGACTAGATGCTTTGTAAAGATAGGGCCTCCTTGCCTGCCTGAATAGCAGTAGATACTAAGAAATATTTATTGTATGTCAGAAGCAAGGAGGAAAGGAAGTCCAGAAGGAAGTACTGACTGAGAAATAACCAGACTGTAGCACAATCAAGACAGTGTTTGTTTGAGAATAGCAATAATGATCTGGTCCACAACTGTGGGGCTATAGCAAGGTATGTTCTACTAATGTGTAAGGATGGGGAAGAACAGGACTGTGTACCTCTTGGGCTGGAGAAGCTGTTTTCTGCTCTGGAACAATATCTAAAAGCGTTAACTCAGCAGAGATTTTGGAGGACTGAATTTCAGTTTAAAACTTTTTCCACCCTATTTCTCCAGGATTTCCATTCTCGTCTTTTCTAGATTCCAGATATATTACCGTTGAGTGCTTTTTAAGTATTATTATAGTTTAGAATTCCGAAGGGATTTTAAAAGTCATTCCCAGCACTTTGGTGGCTTAGGCGGGATGTCTCATGAGAAGATCAAACATCTGGGATGTGGGAGTAGCTCTGACTTCAAACACTATGTGACATTAGCCTCTTAACCTCCTTATATGTCAGTTCTGCTTGTGCTTTGTGGAGTTAAATGAGCTAATTCCTAAGTTCCCTCCTGATACTGTAAATATATATCAGGGCACTTGCTTGCTTTTGAAAAAGCACAACCTTTCAACATAGTATTATAAGCATTATAGTGTTATATTCAGTGTGCATTCAGTTCATACTCAGTGAAAATGATTTTTCCAGTTTGCTACAGGATGCAATTATTTGAAAAAAGAATTTGTGATGACAAAACTTGCAGTAGCATTCATTTTTTAGATGGCAGCTAAAAATATTTAAGAAGTTTGCCTTGACTGTGTAAATAAACACTGACTCATTGAACTTATTGCAACTACTGAATTCAGTATTTGCAGTGCCAAACTAAAAGGCATTAGTACTGATGTGTGGCCCCAAAAGAAGTGTGAGTCACTTATTTTATCTCTTTAAGAAGACAAAATTTCCATTAAAAGATAAGAAAATCTGCTTAATACATTTTATAGTCCAATTAAAACATGTTTAAAACTTAAAAGTAATTATGCCCAGTAAGCAAAATTTGAATGTAAGAGAAAAGATCACCAATTATTTCATCTCTTGATACCATTGTGATTAATGCTTTGCTTTTTTTTCCTGTGCATGTTCCTTTTTATATACTGCAGTTTTTATTTCGCATTATATATAATATGAACATTTTACTTATATTAATGCTAAATTATGAAATGTTTCAGACTATCAGAAAAGTATAGAAGAATAACATAGCATGTCATGTATTTACTATCCAGATGTTTTTTCATTGTTCTTTTTTGTTTCACATCTTTTTGTTTTTAAAGTAGTAAAATATTATGAATGCAACACCAAACTCTATTCCTTCTTTCATTTCTCCCCTGAAATTTCTTTCTAGTCTCATCCAGGCTTTCCTACTTGTTCTTTCAAATGTGTGATTTCACAATTTATAATACTGTCATAGTATATTTATTAGAATATTGTCTTAGAATTATAGTAATGTTATTACTGATAACATATTTTTTCATTCATTATAAAGTTTTTGAAATGCATCTAAGTACATCAATGTCTAGTTTACTCATTTTTTATGGTGATATGGCATTCCACTTATGAATATTCCACAATCATTTACCTATTTGCCTATGGTAAATCTGTTGTCATTGTTTTTACTATTGTGAAATATCGTTTACTATCATTTTGCAGCAAACATCTTTTATACATCTCTTTGTGAATACATGTGAGGACTTTTTAAGGGTAACTATCTAGATCGTTAGATTGTATGAAAGTACCAGATATTGCCAGTTACTTTCCAAGTAATGGAACTAATTCACCTTATAGAAGAATCTCATTCTACTTTATTTTTACCAGAAATTGGTTGTTTCAGACTTTTAAGTTGGTTAATTTGATAGGGGTAAAGTAATGTCTAATCACTGTTTTAATTTATATTTCATGATATCATTATTATTTGAAGAGACTGAAGGAGCTTCATATTTATATTGATCATTTGGATTTCTTTCTGTGAAGTGACTCCAAACCCTTTGTGCTTGGTTATTTATCATTTTCTTATTGGTTTGAGGAGGACTTTGGATTGATGTCTTATAATTTTACAAATAATGAATGCTTACATAATTTTATTTATTTGCACATGTGAACTTCATTAGTGTTTAGTGGAAATTTATTAACATGAAACTGATGAAAATGTTATCAAAAGCCTAAGATTCTAAGGTTATTTGAGAATCTTATTTCATAGATATGAAATCAAAACTGTGAAAAGTATTTTGCATGTTACTTCTAGAGAACGTAGAGAATCCACACAGTTAGGAGAGTCTTAGAAACCATCCTGTGGGTGCTCGTAAAGGATGACTGATGTTACTGGAATGTCTTTTTTCCCCACGTATAAATAAAACTGACAGTTAAAAAAGCATTTCCAACAGCACATTTTTTTCTTCATTTTGAGACTCTCCTTGACCCACAGATAATAAAACCTAAGTTTTCGAGGACAGAAGGTGGTGTAGAAATCTTACAGAAAAAACAAAATCTTATCCACTAGGCAGTTTAGAAAGGTATGAATGTTTGTGATGAAAGTCCTTTTGTGTCTTCAAAATATTTAAGAATCCAAGCTCATGTACCATCTCTGCCTCCTTCTTGCTGTTACTTCTTCCTGTCAGTTCACACCTGCTTTTCCTCCCAGCACTCCCCAATAAACACTCTCCTGGTTACATCCAGGGAGGCGGATTTGGCTGATAGATGGGATGCTATGTTGAGGCAAAGATGCCTGGAGTTCTTGAAATCATTTAGACCTGGAATATATTCTCACCCTGTCACTTTCTATCTAGATTATAGGCATTTACTACTGACTCCCAGGTTCTGTTTCTCCATCCATGAAATGATGGTGTGGGAATTACCATACTAATCCTCTAGCTCAAGCAGTGTCTGTCATGAGCCAGCCCCGCTATTAGCTATGTCACATCAGGTGTCTCATTTAATTAGTGCTTCTAGAGTAGTCAATAGGGAATAGGAAAATGATAGTGACTTGGAAACCCGAAAAGGAAAAAGAGATAAGCACACAGACCAGAGGAATTTCCTTGATGAAAAGTGAAGCCAAACACATTTGCAGAGGAAAATAGCTCCCTTCACTCCTACCGTCCTTAGGGCACAGTTGTGGTTCTAAGAGATGTGGGGGGCCAAAAAGTTACTTCCAGCTCAAATACCATCAAGAGTAACGTGGCGGTTTGCTTGAAGGAGTTAAATTCTTACTCTAGGAAGAAAATGCTTGTCTTGAACCGGTCATTCCCTAATCATGGTGGCTAACTGACATTTCATTATGCAGAAAGACTTCAACTGTTTTCAGCTTTCAAGGAGGGCATTGTTCGCAGCAGCTGAGTGTTCCAAACAGTTTCGGCTTTAATACCTTCAAGCATAAACACCTCTTTAAAAAAATTTACCCATTGTACATGGGAATCATGCTAAAATACACATTTTGCTCCTCTGTCTTTTTAAGCAAAACATCCTTATGTAATTTAATCTTTTCCTCCTGAATCAAGAGGATCATTAGTTTTAGTTTTTAGTTTTTAGATCATGTCCTAACATGGCGACGCTCTTCAGATCTAGTAACCGTTTGTGTTAGCCTCTTTGAGTCCCATGTCTGCCTTTAAAGTTTTATTCTGTTTTCTCTCTTGCTTTTATTTGTCTTCTGACGTGCTGTCAAACTTGTTAGAAATATTTATAAAGTGAAAGTAATTAGGCTCTGCATAAAGGCTGGAGGATCTCCCTTCCTAGTTCAAACAACTTCTCTCAAAATGTGTTGCAAATATGTAGCAGGCGCTGTACTAAGTGCCTACTGTATAAAGATGAACAAAACCTCGACTCTCCAAGATCCCACATGTCGGTGAATGATAAACCTTCCTGCTGCTAATCAACCTGTAATTTCTTCTGTAAACTTGGAGAAAACTGTTCCCAGGATTTGCCAAGCATTCGCCCTACATTCCTAGTTCACAGCTGCATTTTCACATCTTCAAGTTGGTGAGTAAACTTCCAGGAGTTGGTAAATTCCTGGTCCACATTAACAATCTGCAGGATAAGAGAAGCAAAGAGATTGCTGAGAGGAATTGGCCTTACAAGGTTTGAAAGGCTGTCTAAGACTTTCTGCTGGCGCAGTGGGTATTCAGTGTCCCACAGGGATGATGGAGACATTTTGACAAGATGGTTTTGTGAAACTGAATGTTAAACTCTATCCTCTGTTCCAGAAGAATCTGTAATAGTCAATTCTACTTATGAGTTAAAAGAGGTAGGTACACTGTAACAAGAAGAACAGGGAAACTCTCCAGAGGAGACTGAAGTGAGGGGTCCTCTGCATACTTGGTCTAGAAATAGGGCTGTGGTGGACACGAGTTCAATTCCTGGGACCAAGTTTATCTCCTAATGTTAAAGTACAGAGAGCATTGGTGTTCCTCGGTCTTGAAAGAAAAGGTCTGAAGAGCCAGGATCAGGGCATACATATCAACTTTTGGAAAACTGCTGAAAAGAGACCCTGTAGAGAAGGATTTTGTCTTATCAGTTCTCTGTTGCCAACAGAAGATTTCCTTCTGGATGTACCAGTTCTAAGCAACGGGAAATCAAAACCGTTAGCCAGCAAGAAGGAAGCAAATCTCTCTTAAGATCACCTTTTCTTTTTGGTTTGCCTGGGGCTTTTCCAGTTTTTGAACTGACATTTCCATGCTCCATGAGCACATGAAGTCCTGGGCAAATGAGGATAATGAGGAACCTTGTTCTATCCCAACACTTAAAATAAAGGGGAAAGCTAAAATGCTAAAAGCACATGGGTATAACCAGTACCAAGAAAGAGAAGCAGCCACTTAATTAATCAGAACACAGCTGAACTCCTGATAAAATATGAAATGATTTTATCATGAATAAGTTTAAGGAAAAAAAATACAGTTATGTGTTAAGGTAGATGGATATGAATAATATCTGTTAGAAATGCTATGAAAGAAATAGTTACTGAAATTTAAACAGACTCTAGTTGTTTGTTCAAATAAAAGTAGAATGTGTGAAATGGGTAATGTTATTGAGAAGATGATGCTGCACTGACTAATGAGTAAAATTATGGAAAATAAATTAGGCCATGGAAAACAGATTGAGAGGCCCTGGATATATTTAATTTTCCCAAGGAGAAATAAAAGGAATGATTGGGAGGACACAGTAGACTATGGTTGATGTTTTCCATACTGCCAGAAAGATAGGAGTGCTGCTCAGATTAAATGAAATAAATTCAGAAATATTAACTGAATCAAAATTGTAGAATATGAAGGATTGAAAAATTGAATAATTTGGAAAGTTGCTCAAGAGAATAAAAGACAGGTTACCTACTGAAATCGTAACTAGAGAGACAGAAAATCTCTCAGTTTCAGAAATACTTAAAAACAATAAACAGTATTGTCAAAATGAAAAGGAACACAGACTAAGGTGTGATCTCAGTATGCTAAATGAATATAACAATGTAAACAAAAGAAATAATGCAAAAAATTTTTAAGGGTAGGTGTGGGCGGAAATAAAGTTGAGTAGGCAGGGAAGCAAGAAGAGGGAGGAGGAAGAAGCATTTTATTTATTTTATCTAGTTTTTCATCTTGATTGATATCCCTGGCCCCACATGAACCCAGGTCCTGGGGATGTATATGGAATGCAATGGCCAGAGTCCACAGACTTAACCACTCAGCCACCAGGACATGTCAATACAATCGTTTTCTTAAAAATTCAAAGGTAAAAAATTCAGATTTCCATATCAAGCTACCCTGTCATTTGAAAGTGAATATGAAATGAGCACTATTTCAGATATGCAAAAACCAAGAGTTTACCCATCACATTCTTTCACTGAAGTTACTGCCTAGGAATTCTATACTGAGTTAGATTAGCACTTGAATGTGAATGTGAAAGGAGAATATTCCCAGATGTGCAAAAAACATGAGCTTATCTTTCACTGAAAATACTATTACCAAACAAAAAACAAACAAAAAAAAAACCCTTTCATTGAAGTAACATTGGTTTACAGCATTATATAGCTTTCAGGTAAACAGACACATAGCAACATCTGTATGGTAGTCACCGTAAGTCTAGTTTCCATTCGTCACCATACAATTGGCTCTTTTTACTCAATTTATCCCCTCCATATTCTTTTCCTTCTTGTAGCCACTAGTTTGTTCTTATAGTCTAAGAGTTTGTCTTTGTTCTGTTCATTTTTTTTCAAAGTGGTTGTGAATTAGGACATTTATAAATTGTATTGATAAATATTGACTAAGAAAAGTGGTCACTAATTTTTTCAAAGATGGAACTGTATCCAAGTGACAAGGAAGACAAAAGGAAAATAAAGAAGAGTTACTCAGGTGATTGAATCTGTTTAACCTTGTGGACATCTCAAATATCAACTTACGATTGCTTTTATTCAGGGAAGTTCCCTGAAACTTAAATGTTTGGTTATTTCCACTTTTATTTTTAAAGGAAAGGTGCAGGATTGAAGACAAATAAGTAGGCAGCAGGACTAGAGAGGAAGAAGGAGCATATTCATTTTATTTTTCTTAGTTCACACTAGTGATTTAGCTCTGGAACCTGTATTCAAACCCAAGGGTATATGGCTTGTGCTACTATGAAGGTGATTGACCTAACCGCTACTCTATCAGGATGCACCTATTTCCACTTCCCTTTAAGTAGGGGAGATTTGAAAGAAGATCTTTTATCAGTTTATTTCCTTTCAGGGTGGGTTGCTGAGAAAAATTGTGGGAAGAGGAAAGAGGGCAAAACGTGAGGAAAGTGGCAAGTTGGAGGGATTATGTACAACTTTTAAACACACAGAGGTTTCACAAATTGGTGCAAGGCTTTATTTGATATAAAACTTGGTGAATAAGTACTAAACTAGTAGAGCATATTTTAGCATCAAATTTAGATAAATTTTAGTTTATGTATTCTTTAGCATTATCTAAATTTCACATTTTTTTCTCAATATGAACACTTAAGAATGCTAACATTTTTCTGCAGAGAACTTAGGCGTGGAAAGTACAGATGAGGCTGGTGAACACTGACAGGAAGGGTTCATTCCTACTCAAGGGTGGCCCCAATGTGATTCATGCATTGAATATTTTTATCCTTAAATTGCGTAAAGTGGTAAACTACAAACGTCTCTTTGAATTAGGTGAATATAAGACTTAACTTTTTCTTTTTTCTTTATACATATTTATATTCAAATAGTGATCATAGTTTGTATTCTCTTTGGCACTTTTTGATCTGTTTCTTAATCTCAGAGTGCCAGAAGATACATTGCTTACAGAATAAGTTCCAGACTTCAGAATTTAGGTCTTATGTATTTTTTTAAATTAGAAGAGCAGTGGTATGTGAAAAACCTATAAGGAAAAAGAAGAGATGAAATCAGACAAACATTTTAAGGAAGCAATTGCCTTCGGATGGCAGTTATGAACCTACATTGTTCAGTGGTTTCTGGCATGATGCATGATTTTCCTATTTGATATTTTGAATATTTACCAGAAAAATTAAAGACATATGTGAAGTCCAGGCAAAGCTGTGATAAATGCAACATAGTTCATTCATTCATTCGTTTATCATGGACCTATATACTGATACAGACAGATATACAGATTGTATATACATTTATTGAAGATATGTATGTATCTATATGTCTATCTGTACACGCACATAGTCATGCATAACATACATATCTCTCACTCTCTCTCACTGACTTTGTCTCTCCTTATAGTACTATGTTGTTCCAACTGCTGGGGAGATAAAAGAGTAATGTGAAAGTCATGATCTTGAGAGCCTCTTTTAAAGTAGGAGAGAAGAAGATATCTGATAAGAGGTTCATTTCCAAAATATATAAGTAACACCTAAACTCAATAGCAAAAAACCTAATAACCTGATTAAAAAATGGGCAAACTACTAAGATAGTTATTTCTCCAAAGAGTACAAATGATCAAGAAGTATATGAAAAATGCTCAACATCAGTAATCATCAGGGAGAGTCTAATCAAATCACAGTGAGAGATCAATGCACATCCTTTAGAAAGCTGTCATCAAAAAGAAAAGGCAACAAAGTATTGGTGAGGCTGTGAAGAATTTAGAACCCTTGTATACTGTTAATGAGAAAGACATACCCACTATAGAAAACAGTATGGAGGTTTTTCAAAAAAAAATTAAAAATAGAATTATCATTATGAGTCAGCAATCCCACTTCTGGATATTCACCCAGGTAGCTTTTGAGCCCTTGAAGTGTGGCTAGTGAAACTGGGGAATTTAATTTTAAATTATAATGAATATGAGTTAATTTAAACTTAAATTTAAACAGACAAATAATGCTGTATCTTGGACAGGGTAACAATTAAGGATCTCTAAGTCAATATACTTGATAATATGTGTCTAATTAACTTCGGATATACCCATAGGAAAGGGAAGTAGAGGCTACCTTGGGCTAAACTATGGTGTGAACTATTTTTTTCAAAATCTGCAGCCAGTTTGGTACTATTTGGTGGGTAATTACCCTTAGACATACAGCTCCCTCTTGTGCTCTTTATTCCCTTCTTGTTATTAAACCATGGGATTTTGGAGTAATACCACTGAAAATTTGTTCCAAAGTCTCCTCCTCATCACCGCTTCTTTGTTTCTCTGTACAGTATTAGATGCTCAAGCCCTTTGTCATGGACAGTAACAGTGTTTCTCCCTGGAGTAGGTGGGGTATATATCTATGCCCCATTGTTGTAAGACTTTGCTACCTACTTGTTTTTGATAAAGGAGTGGGAGTCAAGGTGATGTGATCAGAGTACAGTGCTTTCAGTTTTGGCTTTTTCTCATCTCCTTCTGTCACCCTTCAAGAGAAGGTGTTTTAAATAACTACTGGTCAACCATGAGGTGGTGTCTTAAGCCCACTGGCAACCTGCACGAAGCTGCCAATCAAAGACAAAATCAGATCAGCACCAGCCATCCTGCAAACATAAGAGTGAAACAAAAAAGAAATATTTGTTGTAAGCCACTGAGCTTTTGGGGTTAATCTGTATTAAAATTGCAGCAGAAACCTGACTAATACCGAAGGATGTTATTTTTTTTTGCTCACTGCTTGATTGATTAAACATATACAAAAATATTATTGACCGGTTCTTGATGTTTAGTATTTTTTTTTTTTTTCGTAAAAGGAATTTCAGGCCTGGTCTGCAGATGTAGAGCTTGAGGCTACATGTGTTTGTTTGTGAGGCGTGGTTGAAGCAAGGAGAGTCTCACACCAGTTTTACGTAGATGACTGTGATGGTTATTCTAATTTAATTACTTAGAATGCCTGGAGTGGAGTAATGAGCGGGCAAAACATAGATGACATGTCTTTCCTACCCCACACGAGCTCATTCATTTAATGAAGGCAGCAAATACCCCAGGAGCATATGCGAGACACCGCTCTTATTAAATAGATCTCACGGCCTAGTACACTGATTAAAAACAAGTCATTAAGATAAAGAGTGATAAATATTATCATGGTATAAGGTGCCAGCATCACTCAGCGGTCATTCCTTCCAGATATTTAAATTTTATAACTGAATGGAACATCATAGAGACTTGTATTACATTTTTTCCCAAGTATTTTATTCCTGAACACAATTTGGTCTCTTCTTTCAGCTTTCAGAAACATCAAGGCCTTGGTCTCCATTTCTCCACTTTCGTACACACACACACACAGACACACACTACACACATATGTGTGCGCACACACACTTTTTTAAGTTGACTGAAACACTTGATGTTACTTAAGTCTGAGCTTAATAATTTTAATACCATAATTCCCTTAACTCAAGTCCCACACTGAGATTTTAGGTTTTCGTCTTCTAGTTATTGTTTCTGACAAATGTGGAACCCATCTTCTTCGTTTAAAAAGACATTACTATGATTATATTCCACTGAATGGATAATTCTTTAATTCTCTGTGACATAATTGATCAAGAGTTTGCCTCTCCTTCTTTCCCATGAAGTTTGACAGTCTTTGTTAATTTCCTTCTCTTGTGTCAGTTATTTATAGATTATTCCTTAGGGTTTAGAAGTTTGAGCAAAAAGGTTTTTTTAAGTCTTTTCTGAACACTTTATAAACCTCGACATAAATTTTGTTGAAAGGAAATGAAATAAATACCTAGTAATATCCTACTGAATTGTCAACTAATGATGGAAGAGAGGAAATATGTGAATCAAAGTAATTTCTTAACTGTTTTTAGTTTTTGACAAGATCCCCTTAGGGGAATTTCTGTTGTCTTGTTACATTCGGAATTGGGCAAAACATGGAGAACTGTAGAAGTTAGGAAGAAATATCAAAGGCTTGGATCAACTTCTTATGCAAAACTATCTGATTTCTCAGTCTTCTTTAATCATTGTGGGGGGGAGATCTTACAAAATAATCATCTAAAGAGGTTAGATTGGGCCCATTCATTCTTATAAATAGGAGATAGTTAGAGCATGCCTTTGTATCCATTCGAAAATTTTGTCTTTTAACTGGGAATTTAGATAATCTACATTCAAAGTTATTATCGATATATTATATTAAAATCTATTTTGCTGTTTTTATTTCTGTATTTTTCCCTTTTGCTAGGATTAATTGAGCATTTTTCATTTTGTCTCCTCTATTAGCTTATTTATAATTCCTTTTACATTTTTTCAGTGGTTATCCTAGGACTTGCAACCTATATTTAAAATCAATCTGAGTCTATTTTCAACTAATATTATGCTGCTTCACACATACAGTAATGGAAATTAATAACAGTATATTCCCAATTTGTTCCTCCGACTCTTATGTTGTTGTCATATATTTTACTTTTACATAATGGTAAATGAATACTATAATGTTTCTATTTTTGCATAAGATAGTTTTATTTTATAATAATTAAAAATAAGGAAAATTATTTTATCTTTTTTTTATTCCATTCCTGGCACTTTTCCTTTCTTTGTTTAGATCCAAGGTTTTGAGATATCATATTTCCTCTGCCCGAAGAACTATTTATTATATTTCAGGAAGAGTAGATCTGATAGCAATGAATTCTTTTAGTTTTCGTTTGTCTTAGAAAATATTTTCTCCTTTACTTTTTGACATTTACTTTTGCTAAGTATAGAATTCTGGCTTGACAGGTTTTCTATTTCAGCACTTTAAAGATGCTACTCCATTGTCTTCTGCTTTCATGATTTCTGATGAGATATCCTTCTTTCCCTGTAAATAATGTGTCCTTTTTCTTTAGCTTCTTTCAAGATTTTCTATTTATATTTGATTTTAGAAGTTTGAATATAGTTTGCTTCTGTTTGTGTGTGTGTGTGTGTGTGTTTGTGTTTTGTTTTACCTTGCTTGATGTTGTTTAAGTTTCTAGGATCTGTTGTTTGAAGTCTTATGTTAGCTTTGAAAAATTCTCAGGCACTATTTGCACATACATTTAAAACATTTACAATTTACAGAGGGATCAGTTAGTAATGCTAGACGGTGGGAGCAAACACAAATATTTTCTGGAAGAAGTCATTTTACTAGGCCCATCAAGTAAATATTTTTTAAAAAGAAGCTATTAGAAGCATGAATTTCACATCATAAATCACCAAAGACATGAGAGGAAAAGCCACCAAGAGGGAGGTCAGAGGAGCAGCTATAGAATCAGATATGAAAAATAATGTAAATACTTCGTATATTTGCTATGGTCTGAATATGTGTCTGCCCAAATTCATATATTGAAGTTAATCCCTATGAGGAGTTGGGGCATGTGGAGGTGAATAGGTCATAAGGAAGAATCCTCATGAATGGTATGGGTACCTTTATAAGAGTACCCAGAGACATCCCATTTGCCGCTACCACAGTCTTGGCTATCCCAACCTCCAAAACTGCGAGAAATCAATTTTTGTTGTTTTCAAGTTGCCCAGTTTATGGTATTTTTTTTATGGTGACCTGAATGGATCAAGACAATGTTTAAATAAAAATATGGGATATTATAAATGAAAGAATAAGAATAAATGCAAGAGCATATTAGAATGAGCAGGCTATTTTTCAACTGAACTCACCTGGAAAATATGAACACTAGACATGGGAACTCAATGAATTGTTAAATAATAAGTCATCGTTGTTACAAAAAATTAATAAATTAACATATAAAATGAGTAAATCACACACATAGATGCATATGCATTTATATATTATGTGTAAAATATATAAAAGATTAGAAAAAAAGCAGAGACACATAGCAGCTAAAAAATTTATAAAGTTCTTAAGGAAAAGATCATAAAGAATAGAGAAAAATTAATATTTGAAGAGATAATGACTAAATATTTTCCAGAATTGATGTAAGGAGTATTTTCTTCATTTCAGGTAAACTAATGAATCCCAATCAGTATAAAAACAATGTAAGATATACTTAGAAATGTCATTGTAAAACTCTAGGACCAAAGACAAAAGCATTATTTTAAATGCAGCCGGAGAAAAATGGCAAACAACTTACAAGTGGCAGAAATAACATTTTAAATGGACTCCCTGCTAGCAACAGTATAAAATGGAAAACGGAACATTAGTTTCCATTTTCTGAGAGAAAATTGCTGTTAACATTGACTATGCTATAAATCTAACTTTCAAGGGCAAAGAAAAAATTAAACATAAAAATATGGTAATTTATAAATTCTTAAGGAATTTCTAATATAAGTATTTCAGAAAAAAGCAAAAAAAAACCCTGAAATGAAGGAAATTGTAAGTAAAAAATATGGTATACCTGTTTAGCTAAACATTTACTACATAAATAAAAAGTTATATTTAATTTATAGTTAGAAAAATAAGACAAAGCTAAAATATGGAATAAGAAACACCATCAAAGAAGGAATGATCAGTTCTAACACCTTGTTTATGTATTGATTTCATTTTACCATTTGTTGAATTGAAGTTCCCTATTCAAATTTTTTAGGACAAACATTAAAGAGAAAAGGTAAGAGAAAAACAGAATGGGAAAAACAGAAATGAAGGTAAGGGAAGAGAGGAAAAGAAAGCAAAAAAACAAAATAAGATGGCAGTATTGAGTCCAAATAAATCAGTAGCTATTGCACAAATAATGGACCTTATAAAAAAGTAGAATACTCATAATATTATTACTATAAATTGCTACTACTATGTTACTTGCATAAAAAAGTTTAAGGGCATTTGGACAGAAAAAAGATGACTTGGTAAATACTAGGCAGTTAACTGGGTGAACATAGTAACTGAAAATAAAAATAAATGTTTTAAAGGAAGAACTTATTCTATCTTTTCCATAGATCATATGATTTCTATAAGAAAATTAAAGAGAGACAATAGAATATTTATTAGACTTACTAAAAGCTTAACACATGCTTTGGATATCAAAATAATTTTCATTTCTATATATTTGTAGAAAATAGATAAATTTCAAAAGGTGATTTTTATAGTAATTCCATGTTCTATATAGTGATCTATCATCTGTCTATAATGTCTAGAATTAAATCTAAATTTAACATGGGAAGTTATGAAAAAATGATAAAATTTTGATGAAATGCATTAACTATGAATGAAGTAAGTAGAAAATATCATGTTCTTAAAAGGAAGTATTTAATATTTTTAAGATGCCAAGATTTCCTCAACTTATTTGTAGATCTCATACACTTCCAATGAAAACATGAAAAGGTTTTTTATGGAACTTTACAAGCTATTTCTATAGTTTATTTGGAAGAGTAAATGGCCAAGAACAAACAGATTTCCGAAGAATATAAATAAAGTTGGCGTGGGGGGGTAGGATGGAGAATTGTCCTTCAATATATCAATATTTATTATGGAACCAAAATTTTAGACATAGTGGTATGGTGCAAGGAGAAATAAGGAGAAAATAAGTAAAGAGCATAAGGTCCTGTATGTAACAGAGCTGGCAAACAGAACAGCAGAAAAATTATAGATTATTGACTGAATAATTAACTGATGTAACTGGTGAAGCATAAAGATAAAGAAAATGAAATTGTGTCCTTACCTCACACCATGCACAGCTTACTTGTTTATAGCCTCTAGTGCTTTGGATGTTTTCTCCTGTTTCAACGGCTTCATGGATAATGGCAAATGACAAGGACATAGTGCTTCTATAGAATTCAAGGTGGAAAAGTTCTAAATAGAAAAACTTCTAGAAGCTACCAAAGGGTTGTAGAATTGCTGATTCAGCTCTTCAGTAATTTAGCAGTTAACTGTCACATAAAGGGCACATACAAAGGTTGCAGTCAGTTCCCTGGTGCTTCTAAATAACACATTGGAATCCTTGTCACTTCTAAGTACATTTTCTTTCCTTTAAGGAAAAGTTAAGTGCCAATGTTGTTGCTGTTTGCCAAGGGAAATCTGGCAAGTCTTATAAGTACATATGTGAACTGTAATTAAATCCTTAATGTGAAGCTATACAATTTACTGCTGTGAAAATAATACTTAGCTGCAAAGCCATCCTACATTCTTTCACTAATAGTATTGACTGGAGCTTGAGGAGGGTTTTTTGTTTTTTTGTTTTTTGTTTTTCCTGACTTGGTTGTTGAATTCAAGTGACAAATTTTATGTTCTGTTGGGGCATGGTACTTTCTCAGAAGAGGTAAGAAATTGTAACCTGTTTAGGCGACACAGCCAAACAGAAGTTTCTCTTGACTTCAGAGCATGTCATTTATGGTGTGGGCAGAAGGAGCCAGTTTCCTAGAGGTTGTGAAACACTCAAGGGAGGAAGGGTCACACCCTGAATTCAGTAGAAGTTGAACATGCCTTGTCCTTCTGGGTTCCATCTAAGGTTAGTGTATTTTAATAGGGTATCTTGATACGAGTTAAGTCACAGAGAATATCTGCTTTTAAGGAACTAAATAGCGTTTATACAAATAAAGTACAAAATACCCACCATAAAAATGAATTTTTATATATTTTGATAGATACAAATATACTTTCTCAGTCACGCCTATCTATATCTTTCTGCCTCACTCTGGGGACAGTCGACAACAGAATCATCTGGGGTGTTTTATTACACTGATTACTGTATTTTAATAATAATCAGAAAAACTTCCTCCATAGCCAGATTCTAGAAGAGCCACTCATGTTAATTTTTTTAGTACTTACATTTTTCAGCACTTATAGGATTTGATTTTTATATTAAATTCTCCATTTAATAGTAAGTTATTATAATATATGGTGTGAGGTAGAGATTTAATTTTTATTTTTCCAAATGGCTGTCCAGTTGTCCTGTAACCACTGCTCCAAAGTTCATCTTTACCATATTAATTTAAGATGCCATCTCCGTGCTATGCTTATTTTTCTCTATTTATGGACTGTCTATGCTAATCCATTGCTCCTTTCCATTTTTATGGTGTTCTTAAAAAAAAAAAAGGCCGCTCAACGATCTTTCTGACTAGAATAGAAATATGCATTTTGGATAAGTTTTTCAGGTAATTTCCATGCCCACTAATTGTTTATAAATTCCTTCAGAAATTTTAATAAATTTTCTTATCATCTTAAGAAAGTTGGTTGTCAGAAAATATAAAAGGACAGATTGTGACCCGTAACTATAGTATGAGGCAAATGGTAGTCCTCAGCCCTCTTAGTTTATTTTCAGGCTTCATTTAGAAAAATATGCATCATTTACAATGAAGTAGTCTGAGGTCTGATACAAGCTGGTCAACTATATGTAACTGTTTCTTACTCTTTCCCCAAATCTGTTAGGAAGAAATTCATAAAGTTGCTGAGGAAGATGGGAGAGGGATGTAGAAAGACAAAAGCAAGCCTAATTCATTGATTCATTTCTGGGGAACAGAAGATATTTGGTACATTATCTGATGCATTAAAAATTACCCCAAATTTACATGATTTAAAATAACAATAAACATTTTTATCTCACGTGTTTTCTGTGAGTCAGGTATTTGAGTCAGGCATGATATGGGCTCAGGGTCACTCAAAGTTTCAGTCATTATGTCAACTAAGAATTAACTGGGGCTGAAGATTATTTCTAAGATGGCGCATTCATGTGGTCAGCAAGCTGGTTCTAGCTATTGGCAGGGAGTCTTACCGCAAAAGCTCTGGGAGAGAATCAGTTTACTTGACATGGTATTCTATGAGTGATGAAATGGATAATAATGAAAACAGAGGGAGGGAGTATTAATGCAGTGGAAATAAAAATGTTAAATTTAAATATTGCTAAAAAGCAAATAAATTTTAACTAGAAGATGAATGGACAAACAAAATGTTTTTATTTGTACAGTGAGATGTTACTTACCAATGAAAGGGTTGACATATGGTCCATTTAAGGATGAATGCCCCAAACTTTGTAATGAAAGAAGCTAAAGACAATTATCATACTGTATGATCTCATTTATATGAAATGTACAGAAAAAGCAAATACTGAGAGACAACAAATAGACTTGTGATTATCTGTGATTGGGTTGGGACAAGTATAAATTCTAAATGGGCATGAAGGATCTTAAGGGTTGATGAAACACTCTAAAACCAATTTATGGTGAAGACTGCGCAACTCAGTAAAGTTACTAAAAGTCATTGGATTGTACACTTGATATGGATCAGTTTTATAAAATATACATCAATACAATAAAAGAGTAAATGTGTTGAATGCTGGAAAAAAAGCCTGCATGTAATTCTTTTGTAGTATTATTAATAGTAGTATCAGTATATATAAAACATCAGTTGCTCTAAGAGAAATTTGAGCAGTGATATTATTTGTGGCATTGTTTAAAACCCTTCTTTTTCTTGATTACAAATGTAATATGTGTTCATTGTGAAAATCTCAATAGAAATTAGATATATACAGAGAAGAATATAACCATTACCTATATTCTTCCTACCCAGGAGAAACCTTATTCACATTTAGTGTATATATTTGCAGTTCTTTCTATTTTAAAGCTGACTTTAAATGTGTGGAAACTATTGTAATTCTAATTGGAATGTCTGTAAGCTAATTAGAAGCTCTTGCTTTCTTTGGTGTCTTGAGGAAATCATTATGAATTTAATGATTTTTATGTATCAAAGTGTTAATTAAAAATGAATTAATGAGGCACATCCTGGTGGAGTAATAGTTAGGTTCACTGTCTCTGGCTGAGTGCAGTCCACATACATCTCAAGGACCCAGCTTCACAAGTAAAGGCTGGGGGTGGGTGGTAGAAGGGGCCGGAGGCAATAACCAAAATGAATAAAATTGCAACAAATAAAGTGTTTCTTACTCCTCTCTCTTCTTGCCTGCTTGCCTAATCACATTCATTCCTGCCTGCACCTTTCCTTTAAAAAAGAAGAATGGTTGAACCTGAACTTTGAAAGAATGAGAGAGTTGAAAGAAATAAAAAATGGTTGATTCAATGAAAGAAATAAAAAATGGTTGATTCAACAGAGTATCACAGAAAGTTTAATTGGCAACTCTGAGTTAGATTCTCCTCACGCCCAAATTATAATACTAGAATGAATGTTAGGAAGTCTTTGATCCTGGTAATTACTTTACAGACTGGGAAACTGAGTTCCAGAAGGCTTATGAGCTTTCAAAGTTTACACAATGATGGGATCAGGGTGAGAATCCACATCTCCTCGCTTCTTTACTTGGAACTTGTGATAGGTCCAAAGTCAATGAAGTTTCCTGCTGTCTTGCACAGAGGGGCCTCATTTTGGTCATACCCAATATTTTTCTAGAGTAAAGTAAGACCTTTGCAGGGGAGTTCACGTAGTGTCTTTTCCTCTTAGTGTGCATTGTCTTTCTGGACAAACCAAGTTATCGTCCTTGTTTTTCCACAGTGGCCTCTGTTTAGAATGAATGTCATTCTGATCAGATCAGGGAGAGTTGTTAGTAAGTCTTTAGAAGTCATAAAAATGACATAATAGTTTTTCTTCATGGGTGAGATATCCTGAGAATGCTATTTGAGAAAATAATGATGCTTGTCATATATTTCCTCTAAATAAATCTGGCTTTAATACCAACAGTCCCTGTTTTCTTCACTTCTGTTTATTTTCAGTCGCTCAAACTGACGGTTGCCGTCAATATCTCCTCACTGTAAGTGTAAGCAGAAGTAGTGAAAGAAAGCGGTATTGTTTTATTTTGGGGTTAGCAATTTTCCAGGGCCCACTGGCAGAAGTGCCTAGCTCTAAAGAATCACATGTGTTTGCTTTGTTCTAAATATAGGCCAAACAAAATGCAAGTAGAGCCTGAAGGCTTTAAACCGAAGCATTTGGAAAAAAAAAAAAAAAAAAAAAAATCCAGGGAGCATGTATCTCCTGCCCAGAACTAAACAAATATGCAGGTTTCTACTAAATGCAGGACACAAAACGACAGATATCAGATTTTCTTCCCAAATCTTTTTTTTTTCTTTTAGACTGCAAAACCAAGTCAGCACCCGATGGTCTCGGAGCCCATTGGTATATTGGTCAATGGAAACCAGTGTGTGGTCTTGCTGGACCACGGGGTAGGGCTGCAGTGTAATAGATGACACTGCTTTGAAAAGGCATATCATTAGATTTTTTTCCCCTCTAAACTCTGCCCTTTGGAATTTTTTGTGCGTGAATCTGGCCTAATGTCAAAGAGTTTCTAGTGCAAGTCTTTTGCCTTTGGATTATGTTGCCAGGAAGACAGGGAGGCGCATATGTAACATGTGGTAGTAATATTATTAAGCTCTGTTTTACATTGTTTCTCAAACTGGAAACTGTAGATCCTCCTGACCTGTGGACACATTTTCAGAGATACATAACTATTACATATTTTTTCCAAATTTTCAAAGTACAAAAAGAAAATCAATGTGAACCTATTAAACACCTTCTGTAAGAGTTTGCCAGCCCTGCCATAAAAATGTCCTACAAAGTGGTAGGCTTAAGCAGTGAAATATATTGTGTCATAGTGGTGGAAGCTAGAAGTTCAAGATCAAGGTGCTGGCAGGGTTGGAACCTTCTGAGAAGCGCATCGAGAACCTGTCTCAGTTCTTTCCTATCTTCTGGTGGTTTGCTGGAGCGCTTTAGCATTTCTTTACTTACAGATGTCAAAGATGTCTGCAGTCATCTCATGGCATTCTCTGTGTGTGCATGTCTCTGTGCCCAAACTTTCCCTTTTTTGGACATCAGTCATATTTAACTAAGTCCACCCTAATGACCTCATCTTAACTGTATCATCTGAAAAGACCCCACTTCCAAATAAGGTCACGTTCATGGTTATTGGGTTTAGTACAACATATTTGGGGGTACACAACTTAACTGGTGACATTTTCTAAATAACTGTTGCCAGTTTGAGTTTATAATTGGACTAAGAGAGAGTAGATGTATTTTAATTGTCCCTTCCTCAAGAGAAAAAAATGTGAATGGCTTAATTTGTCTGTGGTATATTTATACCAACAGCAGAAAACATCAAGTCAAGATACTTTACAGGAAATAGTTTTTCACAGAAATTGTAATAAAGACCAGTGACAATATATGGTAGAACTGATACAGTATATCCTAAGCAATTTGGAGCACACAAGTCATATTTGTGAAATCTCTTGAAGTTGCAGTTCATGTGCATTTCTCCAAAGACTATGATTTAAGACTTAGTTTTGAATCTAGGTAATTTGCAACTTTGACATAACTTTCTCAGAGGGAAGAACTGATGTTTTTCTTAAAGGAAAAGTTAGATATAAGGATAATATTCACATTTTATATTTTAATAATCATATTAACAATAAAAATAATTGTCATTCATTAAAGGCCTTCTTTATGTCAGGCATTATAATAAAATGCCTTCTCATCATTCATCCAAGTATAATTCTGACTTGGTAAATGAAAAATTGGCTGAGACTGGCATTTTACTCATTTCTATCTAAACCCAAATTTTATATTCTTCCCACTACAGTTTTTATATTCTTCCAATTTCACATAAAGCTATATAAGTAAGCTGAACACATCTAAATGTTCATACCCTAGAGATGGCTTTGAATATTGAGGATTCTTTTTCTCCTTAGGTCACGTGTCACCTCTTCCACCCACATAAAATCAGAGGACACTGACATCTGGGCCTGTGAATCTAGTTTGTAACCTGATACCTGACTGCTGGACCAATGGACTACAGATCTTCACAGGGCACTGTTTCCTGAGGGTTGGCCCCCTGAGAAGCTCCAGGGAGCAGTGGCTCACCCTAATAAGATTAAGTCACAAAAGAAATCCCAAATTTAACAGAATCCCAGCAGTGTTGATATTAGCGTTATTTTGCCCCCCCCACACCAGAAAACAGAGGTGGGGCAATCTCTAGTCTCTTCTCCTGAAGTTATTAGCTGAGAGTTTGTTTACAGATCCTTAGTGGAAAGCTGCATTTCCTTTCAAAATTTTCAAGTTTTTCCACGGTGGTAGTATTCTTTCCTAGGCACAGAGATGAGATTCTATAATTAAGGAGGTACTTAAGATTTATTTAGCTAGAATTGTCTCCTGGGGGAGTTAAGAAGATGAAATGTGACAGAAAAACTGGTCATTTTTAAAGAAGCTCATTTCTTTGAGGATTAGATATTAACTGATGTTTATTGCACCACCCATTTCCCTCTCCCTTCATTTCAAATGTGCATCATAAATGATTCCAAACTTCAAGGCAGGCTAGATGTAAATCAGGATGTAAAATCTGGAATGAAATTGTAGTTAAGTGGTCTAGCCAGATTGTTTCCATTTGGGGATAGTCCCTGATTGAAAAATGGACTTTGCAGTGTCATTGCAAGGATCTTGTTTCATTTTTTGCTCTGACCAATAAGCGCAAAGATCAGAAACTGCACAAGCAATGCCGTCTTTCAGCTGCACGGCCTGGCAAGCACACCAAAGCTGTTTCTCATTGCTGCTGGGCATGCCTAGGAACAAGCATATTGAAGGAAATAACGTATTGTCACTAAATAATTTTCTTATCCTGTCAGCATTCCCAGGATAGGAAATGTAGGAGTTAGGCTCGATCATATCAAAAATAGGCTCGCTTCAAATAAAAGAATCACATCACATATCAAGAGTAGAATTTGAATTATGATTCTCCCTTTCCTTTCACTTCCTTTCCTCCTCACCATCCCACACCCCATCCCCTGGTTTCTCTTGCTGTTTTGTTTAGGCAATTATTTTATTTTTCTTTTATTTACATTGCTATATTTATTTTACTGAAGTCACACCTCAGTTCGTGTATTCACACCACAACCACTGCCAGAGTTCTAGTGCTTCTTACTCGTAACCACAGTCTTACATGCTGTCCTTTTTGTTGAGCTGTGTCTGTTCATTTCTCTTGTTTCTTTATATTGCACATATGAGGGAAACTATCCATATAGGACCTTATTTGATAGTATCTTGAATATTTTTCATAGACTACTTTGATGAATTTGAAATTTCAAAGCCAGAGAAGCAAATATTTCTTAATTTTGTCTTGAAAAGTTGCTCTTCCTCACTGTGTATGTGAGATCAAATACACATTTGACTACTCAATGAAAACAGATTTGACTGAAAATCTAACATCCCAACAAGGCTTGTCAATCTCTCCATGTTGAAGAGTTTTAGAAGATGCAAGTTGTCAGTAGTCTATATACATTAACACCAAATATGGATTTTGCTGATAAATTGAAGAGGTAGCTGGGACCCTGAAATGATCTTGTGATGGTGCGTGTGTGTGCGTGTGTGTGCGTGTGTATGTGTGTGTGTGTGTGTGTGTGTGTACATGTATTTGTGTGTACCCACCGTCATACAGAGGAAGCAACATACAATTTCCCCAGTACATGGTGATTACTGATTTCAAGTCAAAGTACAGACTCCCCTCATCATCCTCATGCCCAGCCAAGTATACCAAAAATGGATTGAGTTTAGTTATTGACTAGTGATGGTGATTTTGTTATATTCAGCAAGGTACTTAAGATTTGGGCTTTCAAAGGAGGTACTCCTTTGACTCCCTCCTCTGCTGTGAGTGGAGGTTAAGATTTACCAGGAGTAGTTGCCTGCTTAAAGATATCTACAGTTTTCTGAGCATTGGATACATTCCCTTAGTTTTCTTATTACTGATTGATGGATTTTCTCTATCTCTTCTTGGGTTATCAGCATTGTAGGGTACAGGAGGGAACCTGGTGTATCTAAAAAGGACTTTCTTGTTCCAGAGGCTAAGAAAATGGAATTAGTGGAAGCAGCAGAATAGAGGTTGGTATCAGAAGCCAAAAGAAGAAGACTCCTCAACTGAGTCCAGGAAAATGTGAAAACTAGATACCCCAACAAGTAACTTAGATCACACTCAGGTAGAAGTGAAGGAGAAAGAAGAGAGGGAAAAGACTTCAAATCAGATGAATATTTGCTCCAAAGTGACTAATTTTTAAGCTGGAAGGTATAAGTTGCCTTATCTTGGCAAATTCACCTTGAATTTTCCACCTTGACTAGTTCCTAGGGCTATCATAATAAAGAATTACAAACTGGGTTACTTAGCACATAGAATTTTCTCTTAACAGTTTTGAAGTTTGGAAGTCTAAAATCAAGGTGTTAGCAAGGCTATGATCGCTCTGAAGCATCTAGGGGGAGGATCTTGCATCTTCCTAACTTCTGGTAATTACTAGTAATCCTTGGCATTCCTTAGTTGTTAAATCCATCACTAGTCTCTGCCTTCATACTCAAATGGCATTCTCCTTATTTGTCTATGTATTTGTTTTCTCTTCTTATTAAGGATACCATCATTGAATTGGCTCTTGCCCTAGTTCTGTATGAACTCAGATTAACTTGATCACACTTGCAAAGCTCCTATTTCTAAATAATGTCACATCATTTTCAGATGGACATAAATTTTAGACCTAGACAACTGGTAATGGGGGATCATGGATGAGTAGAATTTAGTTGTAGAGAAACAAAGAATGTTAACATCTTGTATATCTAAGTTGTAACTGTTAATATAGGACCTAAAGATTTGGATATCCCTACCTAGTCATAAGGTAAACTCTACTTCCAGAGGAATTACATCCAATGATGGTATTGTGTAGAGAACTGGAAAATGAAAGCCAGACTAAGAATGGCATCAGAAGTCAACATAGGTTGGATCTAAATAGTCTCTTTTGGGCAAGGTAGTGAATTTCATTGAGCCTCAGTCTTCTCATATGTAAAAGGTGGGGGGGGGGGTAAAAATATCAGAGTAATTATAAAAATCAAATGATATCTTTGTTCAGCAGACACTCTAGTTTGGTCCACGGTGGTTTGGTGATGACTCCAATTAAATAGTCATCTCATTTCCCTTGTTTCTTTCATACTCCCTTAGAATATTCCTTAACTCATCATTCCCTCGAGTTACATTAACAGATACATGCAGTATTTCTACCTTAAACTTGCTTATTTACTTTGAAAAAATAATTCAAATTAGTAAGTATTTGGGAAATAATTTTGGCAATGAAGGTTGGAGACATTATGTTGAATCTCTTTTCTTATTTTCCACTGTGTTATAAAACAGAGGAAGCAAACAGGTCTAAATACTGGTTCTACTTTGCTTTCCAGAACTCTTCTGATGACTTTGGAACCCACAGAAAATTTCTAGGTTAGAAATAAGAGAAACAGGAGAAATGAATGAGAATTCAGAAATAAAATCATTAGAACTTTGGACAAATATATTTTCTCGAACACAATTCGCTGTATTTTCAAAATGCTCCAAGGAACTGTACTGTGATAGTTATCATAATGCTTATAATAGTCTTTTTTCCAGTCTTTCCCATTGATACTAGTCTTCATTCATTCATTCTTTTAACAAATGTTCACTAAGTGCCTACTGTGGTAGTTATGGGGTACAGTAGAGATTCAAAAACACCCAAGATAGATTCAGATCTGCTAATGTGCCTCAAATACTCATAAAACTTCCTGGGAAACACATATGCTCAGCTCATGAATGCAGATTGAATGTATGCCCACATCCACTGCAGGTCTGGTATCGCCAGCTCAAAGAAGCTGAGATCTCCATTAACAAACCAATTTGAGAATTTCTACAGTAGCTCACCTGGAAATTTCTTTGTATGTGTTGTAGTAACCTGTCAGTCTGTTTTGCACAGTTTATTAACTGTGGAATTTATGTCTTCCACTGCAAGGGAAAAAAAGTACTTTGCATCTGTGTTGTAAGGTATCCAAATGGTGTAACTTTGATGTATAACTTTCAACTTTCAAATAGTATAACTATGCTATCATTTTCCTGACCACAATACTGTGTGAATAATATAAACCTCCCTACATGTGGAGACTGTCCTGGAGAAGCTAAGGGACCCACCCAGTACCACTTAACTAATTAAGGAACAGGTACAGACAAGAGGATTTTTTTTGTTTATATCTTTTGTTTTATTTTGTTTTATTTTGGCATTTCAATGATCTTTCTTTCACCATAATAAGCTCCCCAAATTTTCATGTGGATGGCCTCATTTACTAGTTTTTTTTCTAAATAATCTTTATGTTATTTTAAATATAGTACAATATGTGCCTGCTTCGGCAATTTCAAATGACTCAGAAGTTCATAAGTTGAAAAGACTTCTTTTGTCTCCTAGAATTCAACCCCTCCTATCTCCATTCTCATACAAAGCCAGATGTCTAGTACAAATAATTTTCTATATCCCTTAGAGTATTTTATAAATTCCTTTATGTTTTTACAAAAACACAAGTACATGAAGAAGTGTTTTATAGGATCAAATCACATTTTGATAATATATTTTTTCGTCAGTTTATCAGCTTTTTATCATTTGGACTGTATTCCAACTGAATATATGCAGCTCTACTTTTTGTTTTTCAAAACAAATGATTCACATGCCTAATTAAAAAGTTTTAAAATTTATTATATAAACTTCTTGTTTTCATCATGACTGTGTATGTGTAGTTTCCTTCATATCTTTTGAGATGTGATGGAAGTTGAAATATATTATTCATCTTCTCTATTAAAGCCAAAATATCAAATTTGTCTTTAAAAGGAAGTTTTCAGTGGAGAAACTGTAAGGATAATAGCACAAATTACTCTGCCTTTGAAGGAAAGGTGAAGGCAGGAATGAAGGCAGTAGTAGACAGACACAGGAAGAGAGGAGGAAGAAACACTTTATTTTTCATTTAGTTTTTTATATTTGTTGTTCTGCCCTGAGACTCAAACCCAGGGGTATGTTGCCTGTGTCCTTTGGAGGGGACTGACCACTACTCTGCCACAGCATGCCTGTATTAAAAACTTTTTAAAAATATATATATGTACTTTGATAGTAGTAGATTGGACAATGCAGCAATATGTTCACAGACTAAAGTTATCTTTAACCAACCTTCTTAATTTCTAGTGTCTTAGAAAAGGATAATGAAAAGGGAAAATTTAGTTTTAGGCAATTTCACATTCTTTTAGTTTCTTTCAGTTTAAGGAAACATAATTTTTAATTTATATCTTTAGTAATTTATATCTATAAATTATAGAAGGAACCACAAGTCAATCAAGTCCTTATTGCCATTATTTTTGCTCCTGGTAATTCAATAGTAGAAAACTTAAACATTTATGGCTAAAGCAGATTAAGTCCCACACTAGAATAAAATACTAGGAATATCAAACATTTCCAAAGGTTGAAAGACAAAAATTATGGTAGAAGTACAGCAAACAATAAGCAAACATTGCTTAAAGAAAGATCTTTAAGCAATGATATCCTTAAACTGGTAACTTGGAATAATAATATTAGTACAAATATATATCAGGATGCCTTTGACAATTTGGATTAATGTCATTTTTGTATTTATATGCACATATATTTATATGAGCATTTTGCTCATTAAAATAATCCGAAATTGAATTGAAACCCATTGATTACTTAATATCAGGTTGAAATAGCTTCAAGTCAGAGACTTCTATTTTCACCTTTCAAACCTTATTTTTAGGAAGTGAAAAATAAGTGTTTATCTAAAGAATATCATTAGTGTTCACACTCATTGTACATTAAAATGACTTGGGGAGCTTTGAAGTCCACACCTCCCCCGACCCTTCATCTCCAGCGAGTCAAAGAATCCTGTGGGGAATCAAACGACCGCTCCACACATTGGCAACAGCTGGGAAGAACTGAAAATTTTTGATATCTGGGTCCCACCCCAGAGGTGCTCATGTAATTGACCAGGAGTGTGGTCTGGCCAGTGGGTTTCTTAAATGTTAACCCTATTATACCACATACTTTTTGTTAAGGTGTTTAGAAAATATTTTTAACATGGTATTTGAACACTACAGTAATTATTTGAATAGAATTAAGTAAAAAAATACCTTGAAGTTTTACCAAAGTTCAAGAACAGACCCTATAGTTACTTGTAAAACCTGAGTAACTTACATCATATGGAAGTCCTTTGGTTTTTCTCACCTTTAAAATAGTTTTGCATTTTATTTTATCATTTCTTTTGTTTACATTGCAATATGATTTTCAGGATTGTGAATTCGCACCTCGGTCTGTGTGCATTTCACACCACACTGGCCACCAGAGTTTCATCACTACCCTTATATTAACTCCTTTGTTCCTTTGTTCCTTTCTCATTTCCACCCCTGTGGTAACCAGTTTGTTCGCTTAGTGCCTACTATCTACCATGAATGACATGATCTAGCTCAGAAGAGGCTCCTCAGTCCCCTAAGAGGTAGGTACTTTTCTTCTACACATTTTCACACAACTGCAGTGTCCAGTTAAAGCAGCAAACTCTTGGCTGCACCCAGGACCTCCTGAATTGGAAAATCCCCCAAGTCTGTTTTCATGAGAACCTTTAAATGATTCTATTGTATCCTAAATTTTAGAACCTCCTGCACTACTCTGTACTCTGGTAGTCTCTCTCTTCTGGGAGATTATGAGGATTAAAAACATAGTTCATATGAAGTATTTAATGCTGTCTCTTCTTTAGCTTGACAACTAGATGAATGGATTTAACTCACAATCTTTCTCATTCAAACTTTGACCATGATTCACTTGTTCCCCTATATTTAATTTGCATTGTTGGATTTGGAATATTGAATGTTAGTGTTTGATTTTTTTTTTATTGATGGCACTTTGACGAAAGTATCCAGCCATTTAATAATTCCTGCCAGAGTGGGTATTGCTATCCCGTAACTCTTTCCAAAATCACAGGTCACATTATCTTGGATGGACGAGTGTTTGGGACTTTTCACTTAGCCTTACTAGCACTCCTCAGTCAAATCCTCTCCTCTTGCTTCTCTAAACAACAGAGCAAAAGTCAGCATCATCTTCCTGGCTGAAATAGCCAACAAGGCACTAATTAATTGGCAATGTGGATACAAATAGCACCCTCCCTTCAGGTAACCCCAATTATTTTTCCTTGGCAAAAGCACATTTTGCTGTGCGATTTCCATTGCAACAAACGTAGCCTTGTTCTTAGAAATATCCTTTTATGTGGGAACCATTAAAACCATTGGAGGTAGAAAGTTAGCCTATTTAACTTTTAATAATAGAACTAGCCAAAGTATATTTGTATGGTTTTGTTCATCATAAAAATAAAGGCGCTACACAAATACTACAACCATGGTTACAGGCTTGCATTCTGAGCTTTCATTTTCCTGATAAATGAGTTCTTATAAAAATTCACAACACATTACATTTTTGGTGTGTTTAGATCACTATTCTCAATGTAGTATCAGAAGTCTTAGGGATTGAGGAAGAAAAGGAAGTGCATGAACAAAATCAAACCAATTTCTGGGTGATAAATGAAATTTTATGTCACCTGCTTCTGGTAATATATTTTCTTTTCCCTTTACAAAGTGCAGTTTCCCCATCAATGAACTAAGAGTGTTAATCTCATGGCTACTACTTGCATCTATGATAAACAATTTAAGTTATGTTTAATAATAATATTCTGTAGGAGAAAGTATTTCCAGTCATCCATTACTATTTGTCCAGAAGATATGGGGCTGTAATTTCCATTTTGGCTGAGTTGGGTAGAGTAGATGGGAATGGAGCCTCAAGAACTTTCAACAGAGACGGGAAAGAAGAAGAGTGAGTCTGTCAGAAGGAAAGAGTCCAAGATACCAAAGCATTGCATTTGGGTCAGGTGCTCTAGAACATGAGAGGGGAATTACATGAGTGATTTATTGAGGGAGAGTCCTCAGAAGAAATCTGAAAAGAAGTGAAAAAAGCAGGACAGGGCAAGAGACAGAGTCAAGCAAAGATGTGGGTTCAACCAAAGCCTACTTTCAGCCTGAGCCTATAGAGAGCTCTAGAACATAAATGTCACCTCACAGTTTTCTTGCTTTGAGATAAGGAGACTGGGTATTAGTGCCCCTGTGTCATTCAGTCATTGACTACATGATGCCCCTAGGGGTGAGGATGGGAATTAATAGCCTCCCAGGAACCCCCAAAGAGATTTATTTTCTGGTCAAGGGCAATTCTTTGGAGAAGGTACCATATGTGAATTATTAGCAGCCAAAACTCACACTACTGGAGCAAGTTCTGAGAGCACCTATTGCTCATGGTGTCTACGGTCTTGTGCTGGCACCAGACAAAGACTTCCCATGGGTAAATGGATTCCCAAAGGTTTATAATACGGCAGGTACCCCTGAAGGAAGCAAGGTTACAGAAATACAAATGTCAAGTTTCAGCAATGCTCAGGGACCTTGGTAAGAGACCAGTAAGACTAGACACAAAGGACTATGTGAATTCCTGGATTAGAAGCTAGAATAGGGAATGAATTTTTTTCAGCAGACTCTTGAAAGCAGAACACAATATTATTATCATATCACTATTGCTCTGAATATTCAGGTAGAGGGAGCAGATTAAAGGGCTACATCACTGACATACAGTGTTCAGAATCATCCTACATGGTGAATTACTTGATTCTAAACTTTGGATGGAGATATTGAATTAACTCACCACCTTCCATCCTTAAGTTCATCTGAGAACTGAAGCTTGTGGTGTCAAAAGCAGTGATTCATCCAGAGAATTGTGGAGCGGGCCATGAGAAATTAAGCAAGAGGCCACTAGATATATGCATAATCAAAAGGCAAGGTATTTTAGTTAATTGGATATACATTGAACATATGCTTTCTTCAATTTCTTTTCTAGGAAGATTTTCTACTTTTGAAATGCTACTCCAGAAATGCTTTCTTTTATTCTCTAGTGAACTCTATAACCTCACTAATTCATTGGTGTGATCCCAACAAAAAGAACTTGTAGCAATGTCACTGATGATCTGGTATAATAGTCTCCACTTTTCTCCTTTCCCAGAATTTTCGTTATTTTGCTATATTATATCCTGATTAACCCTTGGTCTCTTGAGGCATATTTTTCATTCATGACAATCGCTGATTTTCCAACCTCCAAATCTGCATAAAACATTGTCAAACTGCAGATATTTGGGTAGCTATGCATTTGTAGGGAATGGCGTGTATATGAAAGACTAAGGACATCAATTACTACTAGCACCAAAGGGAAAATAATTTTGTGGAGAACTGTTCAGGTTATACTCTCTCTATTGTGAGGAATCTTTACAATAAAATTCAGTGGGTTACTTTGGATGTGTCACCTAGGGAACTTTTGACAATGTGGCTAACTGTGCTAGTCTTGCAACAAAGATCTGCATTCATATCTCAATTCCCCGTTTATTAATGGTATAGCCTCTGTGCTTTAGTTTGTCTCCTGTATAAGATGGTAAGAGCAGTACCTCCCTTGCAGTGATAATATGAGACATAATGCTTGTAGCTTGTAGGTACATATATCCATAACAAGATGGACTAGCTCAGTGATTAAGTTGGGGAATAATGTCCTTTTTCTACAACTATTGGTCAGAGTTTCTTTGTTAGTAGAGCTTTTAGGGGGTAGGGCATTAGGAGTAAATTTCTTATTAGTAACTGTGAAGACAGTTTTGAGAGATATAAACCTATCTTGTTAAAACGGTAGAATAGACCATATTATTTGGGAGAGGAAACTTTAAAGTTCATGTTAACAGTGCTCCCATAAACACCATTTTCAGGATAAAAATACTTATTGAACAACTACTCAGTCCTGAGAGGGGGCACGTTCTAGGTATGAAATGTAAATGTGTATTTTGATGAATGTGAGAACTTTGAAGCTTGGCTTCTATGAGAAGGCACATCAGAAGAAAGGAACTTCAGTTTTGTCCTAGTCCATTTGGGCTAATACAATAAAATACCACAGAGTTAGGCTGTAGCCTAACATGGTGGAAGGGCCCAAGGACTTCTCTGGAGCCTCTTTTATCAAGGCACTAATCTCATTCATAAGGACATTCTCCTAATGGCTTACACACATCTGAAACATTTTATCTCCAAATACCATCATTTGGAGGGAGTTGGATTTAAACATATGAATTTTAGGGGGGACACATTCAAGGCACTGCAATTATACAGTTTCCTCCGTTATTACTCACAAGAACATTTCAAGGTTGAATGAGATCTTCCATGATATTCTCACCTTATGACTGTGTCATGACTGCCTGTAGCCATGAGGAAGTTTATACAATTTAGGGATGATTTAATAATCATTATAAAAGTTTTAATTTTGGACTAGGTCTGTCTTATCATTTTTCTCAATAATTTATAGTTCTTTCCCATGAGGCCAGTTGAAACAAGTCTCACCTTTCATTCCCATGACAACCCTTTAAGTATTTGAAGATAGCTGTGTCACACAGATTTTTTTCATCTAACTCAAATCTCAAAATTCCCCCTATTCTTCTAGGGACTGCACTGTGAACACTTCTCTTTTTCTTTTGAAAGAAACAAACTTCATACTCAATATGTCAACTACCTGGAACAGTACAGGACCCAAGAGGATGTGACAATCTCCTTTTAATGCAATCCAAAATTCAAAGAATTTGGTAGTCGCATCATTGCTTGACTTGAATGAGTTTACAGTAATCTGCGATTTCTCAGTCTTTTTAACATATATTACCATGAATACATATAACTTAACACTTGTTTTTTTGGACTAGTTGCAGAACACAACATCGTTCAAAAGAAAATCTTTTCTTCTTAGATTTGACTCACCATTTAACTTGGTGGCATTTTTTCTTATAACCAATTTTACTACTAGTATTAGTTGCAACATTGATATTTATACTGTGGCTCATTAGATAATTAGTCTTGGCTACAGAAGATTGAATAGAAGAATAAAGTTGCTTTGCTTATTGGTTGGTAAGTTATTCTCTACATAGATAACCAGACACTAGTGTCCATAGATATGTTTGATTTCAAAGTCTCCATTTGAAACCAATCTGGAAGTCACAACAGTCTCTTAATAAATGTATAAAAACAGATAATATCCCAAAGGTGTGTTTTCCATGCCATCTGAATAGTTCAATCAATATGTGACTTACAAGCCAAGAAGTGGGCTGTTGTTGAAATTTTCACAGGAGTCACAGAAGTCACAGAATTTGAGACAGGAGACAGGCCTGAATGTTTCCTAGAGTTGGGAGAGGTAGAGAGGAGGGGAGTATACATTTCAGAGGGTCACGAAGTCCAGGGTGATAAGACAGGAACAGCAGGGTAACTTTAGACATTAAGATAGAGATGAACTTCTAGGAATAAAATTCGTTCCTAAGAGATTGTCTATGAGGCGATCAGAAAGGTGGATCCGTGTACCTTATGAAAGTCAGAAACAGCTGTGTTCTGGCCAAAGTAATCCACACGTGCTTATAAGTGACAGGTCTGCTGGTTCTAACAGTCTCTAGACGTGTCTTCATTGGTTTCAGTTACACCAAGTATCCATCATAAAGGTTGATTTAGCAAGACATTGTGCCTCCTACCAGACTATTTGGAAAATATCTGGTTTTCTCCTTATAATAAGATGGTTTTAGGATGATTTTTTCTGGAAACATGCTCATTTCTCATTGAATATGGTTTCACCATTATTCTTTCTAACGTGGTCCACCTAGTTAATGGCTTGTCTCTGGGAGCACTTTGAAGTTCATATGTTTTAATACATAACTTTAAGCATATGTTTTATTTTGAAGCGGTAAGTTGGCATTCACTTTTCTTGTCCTGTCTTTGTGACCTTTGTGGCAAAACAATCTGCGCTGACAATGGAAGAAACCATAAGGTGCTGCTACTCCTCATTAGGTTACTAGCACAATCATGTGATCCTCGTCTCCGTGGGCAATGGCTGTCTGGAGCGATCCTTCAGCATCTCTGGCTGCTGTTTGCTCGCTTCTTGATAGTAGAGTCTCCATGAAAATTGATTTTCCTTGAACTTGTATTTGACTAATGATATATTTAATGATGGGAAGTGGGGGAGCAATGACCATCAATGATCACAGATATCGACATCTGGCAGAGGACTGAAAGGAAAACTGATCACAGCTGCCTTTGACAGTTAATGTTATTACACTGTTCAATGTGGAATTTCTATTTTAAATAAGAAACACTTGAAAGAAATGGTCAGGATTAACAGAAGCTTAAATTGAAACCATGTTGGTTTGTAGGTAATAGAATGCTGGAGACAAACACTGCCTTTAATATAAAAGCACTCTGTACCCCCAAATTATACATGTGGCCTTGTTAGTGCCACTGGCATTTGATTAGGTTTGGCTTTTTTCAGGAAATCAGGAGGTAAGAAGAACGTATTTAATCTCCTGTTAAGTGGTTCATTCCCTGCCCAAGCCTTTGGGTAACTCAGTTTATTAAAACGTTCTGGAGTTCAGGTCTGTTAACTCGGTGCCACGCCATCCATATGCCCGCCTTTTGGCCTGTGCTACAGATTAACATCTGATTGCCCAAACATGGCAGCAGCAGAGTCCGTATACAATGGGGAGTCTTGTTAAGAACACTGGACAAGGTTATCAGCTCATTGTTTGGCCCACAGATTGTTAGCTGAAGCTCTGAACACTCCCATCTGGCAGACCCTCACTCAGCATTTGTCCTGTCAATATCCTGTAACGTACCCTCTAAAAGAGAGTTTGCTGTTTCTCATTCTCCTAATGTACCCAGGAGCCTCTATGCTGCTCACAAGTGAAAATGCCATGTGTTAATTTAGGTGACTGTACATCGACTCTTCTGTTCTCTGCTCCATGTAGGTCGTTGTTAGTCAACAAAGGAAAAAATAAATGTCTTAAGATATTTCCAAGTAGTAGGACTTGAGTACTGTTAAGAAAGAATCCATTCTGTATCACTGTCATCAGGAATTCCAGAGAGTTATTAGGGGAGATAAATAGTCAAGAAGCAAAAACCTTTCAAAGAGTTCTTAAGAAGAGGGCAGCTTCTGAAATAAATCAAGTCTTCATGGTTAATGTTCATCTTGCCAGAAGGAAAGTGTATTTTCCCTAAGGTTGTTTCTCCTGAGATGTTTCTTTTGTTTGCTGCTCAGTGTTCAGGGCATAAAATGTACAGCACTAAGAGTGAAACGTAACGTAAACTAGGGTCTTAGAATGATAATGATGTGTCCATGTGGTGTATCACCTATAACAAAAGTACCACTCTGATGGATGAGACTGATAATAGGGGACTGTGTGTATGTAAAGGGTAAATGGGAAATTTCTGCATCATCCTTTTAATTTTTTTTGAAAAAAACAACTGCCTAAAAAATAAAGTCTTAAATTATTGTAGTCCAACTTAAAATTGTGGAATTCCACAAGATGACTTGAAAATTCATTCAAAAAAGCAAAAAGACAAGGATAGATAATGTGCTATGAAGGCACAGGACAAGATATCATGACTTATAAATCTAAGGAAATTAAGACAGCAGCATTTGGTGCAGGGATGGCAAATATACTTAGAATGCCAAATATACTAAAAACAGAGAGCCCTTCACAGACACACTCATTTGGATACTTGAAATATGGCTTAGGTGTTATTATAGATTAGTGTTGAAATGATAGCTTTTTTGATAAATTATTCTAGGAAAACTAGGTATTTATACTGGACAAAAGAAAGAAAAGTACTCCAGCTTTGCACCATTCATAAAAATATATTCCAGTTGAGTGGATTAAAGATTGGAATATTAAAGGAAAGACTGTAACGTCTTTAGATTATAACACAGGGAATGACTTTACTATACTAGTTAAGGACGGACTTTTAAAACAACATAAAATTTAACTAATTATATTAATGAAGTAGGGTTTGTGATAACAAAGCAAACTTTTTCTGCTTACAAGAAAATAAGTTCTTTTTTTCTTTTAACAATGGAGGATGGTGTTTGGTTCAGCAAGAGAGTTTTCAATCACATACTCATTCACAAATATAAACTGACATTACTACTTTTTTCTTTAACAAGTGACTTTCCAAGGATGTTGGATGTAGTCAACACAGGCCACTAGAGAGAGAGAGAGAAAAAAAAAAAAAGAGTATATTGGAGTCCATATAGCAGATTTACATGCACCGGGCCTAAAAAAAGACACACATCACTTCTAATCACATGCCACTGGAGAGTCACATGACTTACCTAATTGCCAGGTAGATTGTCACATTGTTGGCTAGCTCCACTCCCAAGAAGGATAGAGAGAATAAGTAGCTAGGAATCTATGTCATACTAATCATAAAACAGACACATAAGCCAATATTAAAGTAATCAAAAAATAAAGAGAATAAAAGACTCGTCAGCATGTGGGAGAAGTTTTATATATATGATATCTAGAATATGTAAAGAACACTGAGAAATCAATAAAAAGCAGACAAATTAATTGAAAAGTAGCATTTCACAAAAGAGGAAATCCAGGAAGAATTCTCATAAATAACTAGGGAAATGAAAATGAAAACATGTACATTTCCTGATATATCCTGACGTACCAGGATTCCTGCATAGTTTCAAAAGGCATAACCACCAAGTCCCTTGATCTCCTTTTGTGTCAAGAAACTCTCACCTTAGTCCACATTCCTGTTCATGTGCTTTTTTTGTAGAGAAATAAAATGTGCCTGCTTGTTTGTTATTCTGGGTGGCGTCTTTTTACATGCAGAGAACAGGAGTAAAGATGGACAATTCTACTTTGGGGGTACTTAAGATAATGTTGGCACAGGAAGATCAGGGACAGCTAACTTTAGTATTTCAAAATGACAAAGATTCACCAAGGAAACCAGGCTCAGCCAACATATTGAAGAGGTATGAGCAAATCTGGAATTGGGAGGTGAAGCATCAAGTGGAAACCAGAACGTCAGAGGAAAGCTGGGAATAAAGTGAAGGAGGACCCCAGGGATGATGTAAATAGTCTGTGCCTTTATTGAAGAGTGACCATGTGTACTCGTGACCTTTGATATTTCCAGAAAGGTGTGCATCAGAGAAGGCTTCCAGGAATGTAATATTGGTGGGACACAATAGTTATTGTGATAGGAATGGCAGAAAGTTAGTGCAGATATATAGACTAGTGATAATAGTGTCTTGGAACAGAAAACCAAGGCATCAGTGGGAAGAAATGGTTTGGCTTCAGCTGAGTTTGAGGGAAGAGATGACAGGATTTATTGGTATGTGAGAGAGGGAAGTCAGGAGATCTGCATTAACTAAGAGGGAAGAATATCTGAAGTGTGGTATGGAAATTAGGAGTTTGGTTTTGGATATGTTAAGTGTAAGATACCTGAAAAACATCCAAGTGGAGATGTTTCTTTCAGCAGGAGGCCCAGCAAGCAGCAGCTGTGGTAGCTGCTACTTTTCATCACCTTGACATTTATTGGCATAAACCCCTGGAAGTTGGAACCTGCTAACATCTGTCTCAGATGACAGAAGCCTTGCTTCCCAAAAGCCACTTATACTTAAGAATCTCTTTCCATATAAACACTCTAATATGCATTCTATTTATTTCTCACTCCCTTCTATTGACTTTCCCTGTCATCTGCGACATATGAACCTAAAATGACTGCATTAGGAAGTTCAAAGATATTTTATCTCCATTGTCAATTCTGTTTATTAAACAACAAATCCAAGTACCCTCCGTCTGCAATAGCAGTGACCTCCATAACACCTACTGTATTGGTATAATCTATAGCTCTATTTAGCCATCTATCGACCCATCTGCTGATCCATTGATCTTCCATCTACATCTTCTTGCCTGTTTCACTGTCTCTACTTCCTCGTTTCTGTTTGGGGGACCTTTAGCTCAGGCTCTGTGTTTATACCATAAACCATAATCAAGCAATAGCCAGCAATGAACTAGAATAAATTGTAGAAGATCCATAATGAATGTTCTCTTCACCTGGGCACTTGAGACATGGGAGAGTATTTCAGAGGGCAGCATATTCAGTTCTGCAGGAAGAAAATCGGAGGATGACTTTGGACAGCACTGGGGATTATCAGGTGTGTTCCCAATCGAGCCCTCTGCTTCAGACACCTTATTTCTTGATTTCAAAATAGAAAGTCATGTTGAGTAGTTGCGATCTTAGATCTTGGCAGGCTTTCGATTGGGACAATAGAAGCTCTCACTGAGGCCCCGGGCCTGGGCCTCAAGCCTACTGAAGGTTAAATATTTGCGGCCACTCACTCCCCTGTTCTGACCTGGAGCAGTCCCATGCCTGCAGTTTGGAGCCCAAGTCCTTTATTTGCACCTGGCTGGGCCCCTGGAATGAGGCACTGTTGTACTGTGACTCTGAATAGTGGATGGGAGGGTGGGGCATGGATGAGAATAGGGCTTTAGTTAACAAACGGTGTGTGGTGCACCCTCGTGGTCTAGTAGTTTAGTCCACCGGGCCTATTCCACATAAATGCCAAGGTGTCTGGTTCAAGACGGGGTGATATGGGGGAGCCAAGCAACCAAGGTGAACAACTTAATAAAATAAACTGCAGCTTCCTCCTCTCCCTGTCTGCTTGCCTGCCAGCTCCCCTTCATTCTTGCCTGTCTCTTTCCTTAAACAAAAAAAGAGGGATGGTATGAGCCATACTGTTTATGGATGAGTCTCCCCTCAAACAGGAGGATACAGGGGCAGGAAGCTACCCAGTTGTTTCTCATTCTGGAATTCCCTTATTAGTCTCGTGTGACTCCTGAGATCCCGAGATTCAGTGCGTTCTGGGAAGGGCGGCCATAGCGCAGACAGCCTTTCCCTGAGCCTCCCGTGGTGGTGCCCAGCATATCCCAGCCCTTCTCTCCCTGCCCCTCCATCCGGAACCACACTTATTCTACCCACGCATCCAGGACATACATTCCATGCCCGCTTCCCTCAGGCTCCGGCCCTAGGCTCAGCAGTCCCTCTGGGTGTTGGAAGAGGAGAGATTTCCATGATGGGGGCCAGCAGCAGGCTGGCTGAAAGAAAGAGCAATGCTTTCCCCAAGGGGAAGGCTCAGATGGCAGCAGCATCTCCTGGGACGCATATGAAACGCCTCCCAGCTGCTGGCAGGAAAAACTGGCCCCAAGGATGTGGTGAGTAGCCCGATCTTTTTTATGTGCAAATAAGAGTGTGTGTTTGTTTTCATGTGTTATTTAAGTTTTTATTCCCACTTTGTGAAGTCCACTAAATTGACTAACCCACTCTTTCTGGAAAACCTTGTTGAGGATGGAGAGTCTGGCTGCTTTTGGACCAGCTCTAGCCTGTCTACTCACTCCCGGTGTGTATGCCTTGGGTTCAGGAAATAAGGGCCGAATTTTCTCTTGGACCCAATTGTGCTGAAAAGACCCGTTGTTTCCATGGGAAATTTCCCATCCAGATGTAGTTAGTGTGAGAATGTCTACTGTGCCATAGCTCCACAGTCCAGAGACGAGGCCTCAAGCCATTGGATGGATTGGTGTGTGGGTGGAGTGTTGGTGTGGGGTGGCGTCCCTTATTGTCCTCAATCTGTGGTGCCAGTTGGCCACAGAGCAGGGGTTCCTGAAGCTCACTTAGTTATCAAAAGCACTGGCAGGTGAGAGTGTTACATAATCTTTCTATTCTCCCCCTCTTTCCTTACCTACTTCTCCACCACTCAGCAGTTTCCTGAGATTATGTCCCAACTAACCAGCTTGCACCTGAATCCTTTTCTCAGATCCCGTGCTGTGGGAAAGATCTAACCTTAGGCAGTCCTCAATATGATTTGATAAATGCCCAAGTATTTACACTTAACTAGCATTGTCTGGAAGTCACCAGTTTCCTGACTTGAGGAGTAGTGTCATAGTCCACCCTCCTCCCCCTATTACACATTCCATCGGTACGTTTTTTCATTTATTTCTGTCCCTCACAGGGAAAAGATGCGGAAATATTTATTGTGTATCTTGTTTAAAGAATCGTCCCCATAAAGACTCATGCTTGTTAGTTGGAGGATTTGTGTAAGTTCTTAGAGATTTTTGAAGTAGCCCTAAGCTCAATTGACCAGGAGAGATAATGCAGAATGTCTCTGTATGGAGTTCCATCATGAAAGAGCAGTAGACTGCATCACTCAGATGCAGAGTCAGAAAATTTCAGAACCTTCTATAAACAGGTCCCAAGCAAAGGGAAACAGGAAGCAATATGGGAAGGAATTTGTTTACCATAATTCCAACCACACTGGAATTTATTTTTATCAAAGTGAAACCTTGGGTAAGTCAGCCTGGTTGAATAAAGCCCTCAGAGTGTGAGGACTTAGATTCCCGGAGAGTACGAACCAGAGGAATTTGAATGCATTTTGATCCTTTCTAGATATTGCTCAATGTTTCTCGGAAGAGTCTAGGTTTCCCTTTACTCTTTTTTATGAAATTCAAAATATTTTCTTCTGGGGAATGAAATGTCATACAGTTTCCTAGAACTCAGATTTAAACTTCAGAGTCAGATTTCTGGAAGGTCGTCCAGTGTTTTATTAGCATGACCAATACCTGGGATATAAATGATCCCATCATTTTGTCTCCTCTTGTTGACTACCCTATACAGAAAAGTCTTCTGAGTCAGTCTTTTATTTTCTTAATGTTTAGACTGAAGGCTAAGGCCCCATCTCTAACGTGGCTAGTGGTACAGAGGGGGACTTTGGATACCAGAAGCCATGTATGCTCTTGATATGACATTAGAGAAGAAACCAAGATTCTCAATTTTCATGGGAAATTGTCCTGTATTTAAGGTGATTAACTAGTTGCAACATTTAAAAATCACTATGTAAGAAAAAAAATTTTAATCCTGGGTCTGAATTTCACACTTTGGTCACCGGTTTCCAGCTTCTATTTCCGAAGTTCAAGGCCGTTTTGATATGGTAATAAAAGAAAGGCATACTTTGTAATGCAGCACAGTCAGAGTCTGCTGACCTCTTGGTTTCCAGAGACCATTTGTATTAGCATTACCTTGGAGCTCCTGGGAGACAGATTCTCATACTCCACCCAGACCTACTGAATCAGAACCTTCTTTCTAAAAAAAATGATCCCCAGATGATTCATATGTATATGTGGTTTTCTTTGCCTTTTGGTGGGGAGAGTCGGGACAGACTCTGAATGGCAACTGCTGTGATTTAAGTTTTACTTATATGGAGAGGAAAAGAATATTCCAGAAGACATAGCTACCTCCAGTAGTAACAACTAGCAAAATTTTTGAAAAGTAAATTATTGAGGAAGAAGTACAGATTCTGTATCTATACACCTAAGTCACTTAGTTGAGGAATGATGTCAAGGCAGTTGACACTTGTCAACCAAAGTCTTATTTCCAGTAATGAAAGATCTTTACATTGGGTTATTGAGTCAATAATATGTATTAGGAACTTGCTACATGTATTCTGCTGCTCTGAGCATGGTGAATAGGGATAGTTAAGGCACAGTGTTCGGCTCAAAATACTTAGCATCTTAATGACAAAATATGACGAGTGACCAGAAGCAAAAATAGCCTGGTCATTCAGTATGAAGAGGCACAGTTGACCAAATGCTCATTAATTGGTCTATGTCATGATCATGCAACACAGAACTTACATTTTTATTTGAATGTTTATAAGCTTAACATCTGTCTGTACTTATGCATAGAAAGCACCATACTTACAAGGACTAATATTTATTGAATGGCTTACCCTTTACTTTCACATTTCTGTAAGTTCTCTTGCCCAGGGAAAGCAAATGTAAAAAATATATAGGCAACTTCACAACATGCTTGAGTTATTTTTTGTAAGAAAGACATGCCTTAGAATGTCTGTCTTTAAAAAGAATATATGTAAATTAAAATTAATTGATAAATTTTAATATTGAGATATAACATGCCATAGAATTCCCTCTTTTAAAGTATAAAATTTAATGGCATTTAGCATATTCAGAGTTGAGCATCCATCGCTACATTCAATTTTAAAGTCTTTTCATAAATGCCACACTTCTAAGCTTTAAATACTCCCCTACCCTCAACTTTTTCATGACCACTAATCTACTTCCAGACTCTAGATTTGCCTATCTTGGACATTAATATAAACATGGTCCTTTTCAATTGACTATTTGCATTTAATATAATGTTTTAAAATTTACTGAATTTTATTTTCATTCTACATTTCCTTAATATAAAAAATATAGGCTAACAAAATTGTAAGAATTCTGTAGATATAAAAATGGTCGCAAAGCTTGAACTGCATCAAACTTATGTGTATAAACTTAGAAACATACACATTCCTTCTGTTATTTGTTTTGAACCAAGTTTTTATTGGTTGTTGGGTGGGTCGTAATATGAGAAATGTCTGGTTCTCAAAAGCTGTGAAATTAATGAAGTTTACTTTCTGTGACTCTTCTTTGTACTTTTTAAATCTTCCTCTCTGATTTCTGATAGTCTCATGGTACATATTTACTCTTCATGAAAAGTTGCATTGTGATAATAAATAGAAAAATTGTTTAACATGGTCAAATATTTTTATTTTCATATAGGGATTTGTTATCCTATCTCAGGGAGAAACTAATGATGGACATTTCAGGAAGAACGGGAAAGGGGCAGTTATTTTTGGTTAAGGTCAATTTCCTAGGCATTTATTGAAAGTTTACTATATACCAGATGTTGGACAAATATCAGAGCAGAAAGGCGAAGAAGTAATTTGCCCAAAGTTGACTAGTAAGCAGTGAAAGCAGAATTGGGAAGCTGTGTACCTGCTGCAGAACCCCAGTGCTTAATTACTGTGGTTTACTGCTGCTTCGCCATGCTTTTTAGTCTCCCTAGAGTCGGCAGCCTATAACCGTTCCACTCCTGTCCTCCTCAAACAGACACTGGCCTTACCAGTAACTCATTCTGTCTTCTGACTTGCTCTTTTTAGAGAGAATGTTATTGATTATATCAGTTATACATCCTACTGATCATTTAAAAATAAATGAAAGTTGACTTTGTTTTGAATTCTGCAACTTTACTGAATTTATGTTTAATCAGATATCTGGTGGAGTTGTTATGGGTTTCTATATATAAGAACACGTTATCTTCAAAGACAGTTTTACTTCTTCCTTTCTAATTTGGATGCCTTTTATTTCCTTTTCTTGCCTGATTGCTCTGGATAAGACTTCTTGTACTATATAAGGCTTTTAGCTTTACACTGAATGTGCTGTTAACTGTGAGCTTGTTATATTTGACCTTTATATGTTGCAATATATTCCTTCTATACCTAATTTGTGAGATTTTTTTCATGAAAAATTGTTGAATTTTGTCAAATGCTATTTCTTCATCTATTTATAAATAATATGATTTTTATCTTTCATTCTATTAGTGTGTTATGTAATATTTATTGATTTGTTTATATTGAACCACTCTTGCATCCTATGAATAAATCCCACTTGATCACAGTATATGATCCTTTAAATGTGCCATTGAATTTAGTTGCTAATTTGTTGAGGATCTTTGCATCTGTATTCATTGAGGATATTGTCCTTTTCTGGTTTTGGCATAAGGGTAATTCTGGCTTCATATTTTCCATCTTTATTTTTTGTAAGGTTTGAGGATTGAAGTTAATTCTTTAAATGTTGGTTAGTATTAATCTGTAAAACCATCTAGTAAGTGAATTCAGTAAAGTGGCTGTATACAAAATCAATATGCAAAAATCCTTTATATTTCTACAGACTAACAAGAAACTACCCCCAAATAAAGACTAAACCCTCCGATTTACAATAACATAAAACTCAGAAATAGATTTAACAAGGATGTGAAAATATACACCGAAAATTATAAAGCACCAATGAAAGAAAGTGAAGTCACAAATAAATGAAAAGATATACTAGTCTCATAAATTGGAAGAAATAATCTTGCTAAAAATGCCCATAATACCCCCAAAAATGTGTTGCTTCAATGCAATCCCTATCAAAATTCCAATGACATTTTCACAGAACTAATAAAAAATATCTTACATATATAAAATTGAATAGTTAAAAACAATCTTGAGAAAGAACAAAAAATGCTGGAGACATCACAATACCTGATACCAAAATAGTCTAGAGAGCGATGGTACTCAAAACAGTGAGGCACTGGCATTAAGACAGATAGATTAAATGGAGCACAGTTTAGAAATAAATCCACACAAGATATTCCATCTAAGTGCCCAGAATATGTAACAGGGAAATAATAGTTTTTTAAGAAATGATTTTTTAAATTAAAATCTGCCTTTATAGTTTGAGGGAAGGGTTAAGGAAAACATAGATAAAGCTTCCAGATACCTTTCAGATAATCAGTCCAATTTGATGAACATGGGAAGATTGTCTCCACTTTTATACTTCTATCATTTTATTTAAATGCACATTTATTGAGGCCCTCTGGCTGTCCTGGACCATGTGGCAGTCATGGTCCCTGAGGTGGTCTTCATCATTTGAGAGCACCACAGGCTCATACTGCACACTGTTGTAAAAGGGTAGATTTGGGCCTGTTTGATAAAGAAGGGGCCCAAATATACCCACTCCATTCATCTCTCCCTTCATTTCTCTTCTGCCCAGCTCCTCTTCCCCCGAAATATGAATCTTTGGGTTGTTGTCCTTGGCTTTATGTATTGATTTTCAAAGATGGGTGAACAATGGACTCACCTGGAGGATTTAAAAAGTACTGGTGTCTAGATTCCACCTACAGGGATTCTGATTTATTGGTTTGACTGAGGTCTGGTCATTAGAATTTTAAAAATGATAATTCTAATAAGCAGCAGAGTTTGAGACACTTCACTATAGATCAGTGTTTCTCAAACTTTAATGTAATTATGAGTAATTTTGGGGTCTTGTTAAAAAGCGGATTCTGGTTTTAGAAGTCAAGGGCAGGTCTGTTATATTTCTAGGCCAAGTCTTAGATGACAGTGTTGCTGGTTCAAGAATCACACTTTGAGTAATAAAGCTCTTATGTCCCCTGTCTCTTAATCTTGTAGACAGTATAACGTTTTCAGTGGTGTTTCAGGTAGGGTCTTTTAATGGAATAAGCTTGAAGTAAGGAGTGAGGACGGTAGTCACACAGACTTGTACTTCTACTTTCAAGGGAACATGTGCAGGGTGAGAATTTACTATTTGTGTTGAGGATTTGTTACTAAGGGTGACTAGACTGTGTGTCTATATCCATGAAGACCAAGTTCTTAGATTTTGGTTTGTGATGTGCTCCCCAAAACAAAGAACCTTAGATTTAGTAACAATAAATCCAAGGGGGAGGGAGATGGTCCAGATAATTTTCCATAGTATGACCTGTGGTTCATGTTCCTGTGCTCTGCAACTATGTTGTAAAGACTGTTTGACTTCTCCTTTGCTGGATCTCATGGAGTGAGGTTTAACTCTTAGCAGGATGGCCTCAGTCCCTGAACGGAGAGGCAAAGGAGGGTCTACTGCTGTATCAAGTCTCCTGCTTCCTTTGCAATCTTTGTAAAGTAGGTGTTGGGCAAGCAGTTTTCAATGTAGGTGCTGTTTTGTTTTTTCAACAGAACTTAGAGAGAGATGAAGAGCTGTGTGTGAGATCCTTTTCTAATGGAAAAGTTCTAATAAATGGCATGGATTAGTAAGGCTCATACTTTGTGTTGTAGATGCAGATACTGGTTGTGTCCAGGTCATATTAAGACCCCGTTCCTTGAAGAATTTGTAAGATACTTGTTTGGACATTCCTGGGAGAAGCACAGGCATTAGCTGACCAGATGAAACAGAGAGTCCTGAGCATTACAGATAGCTATGAGAGAAACTTTAAGAAGCTTAAGTGGTCATAAAAGGTGGGGAAAGTAAAGCCAGTAGCTTTAAGACCTGTGAGCAGTATACAATTGATAGTTTCAGAAGGGCCAGGTAAATTCAGACTGCGGTGACTGGGTTGGGATTAGTTTGCATAGTCAATTCTGTAAGTAGATTCTGTTCTTTCCTACCATCACCAAAGTCCTCCCATCTTAAGTTGTTTTTTTTTTCTAAGAGTATATAGGAATGATGCTGAAGAGGAAGAAACTGCTTAGAGAAGTGTGATTTTCATGGTCAGAGTAGGTGGAAACTGAGACAGAAATGGAGATTAGAACCTGGCTGTTGAGCCCTAGGGCTTTTCTCACTAGACTGTTGTAATACTGTAAGATAGTGTGAGTAACTGGCAGATTCATGCTGTGCAAAGAATAACATCTGAGACGCTTTCGATTCTAGTTGGAGGTAGGTTTACCTCCTACTAATTTCCATGAAAAATCTGTAGTGAACATTGTTGGTAGCAAAGCTAGAGTAAAGCATTATTTACCTCTTGTTGAGGCTGTGCAGATTCCCTCCAGCTGCCTTCTTTAGATAATAAAATGTGAGGGATCACTTTTTCTCCCGCCTTCTCTCTAGAGTACATCTATCTCGCATTTCTTTTAAGTTCCCCATTTCACCTAGTGTGAAATATACATGAAAGTAGAAATAAAATACTAATACTTGGCTTCATGGGTAGAGAAGAGTCAAAGGGAAAGAGTTAATGCATATTATTTGAACTGAAAGTGTTTACTTGAATTTATCATAAGAAATCATAATTAAGATAAAACTGAGCTACCAAACTTGAAGAAAAAGACATTATCAATATTAGATATTAGTTCTAAAATAATCTTCTCAGAAGAAATAAAAAGATCTGAAAAACAATAATGGGTTAGAGTTATTTTTAATTTTAGAAGCTAATATTTCACTATTTTAAAAAATGTTCATAGTTTATTTCTACTCTCCTTTCTCTTCCAGATTGTTGTGAATTATATCATTTTTAAGAGCAAAGCTTATAACAGTATTTATTTTTGAACTGTAATTCTTTACTTTTGTTATTATTGTTTCTGTACATTAGTTTCCTAGACTGTAAATTGGGTTTATAATAATAAAAAACTTCATAAGAAGTTTGTAGGAGTAAAATAAATTATCTCATACAAATCACAATAAACAGTATCAAGTACTGCTAGTCATTTTTATTTTCTTTGGTATAGATGATCAATCTCATATTTAAATTGTGCATAAGTGTTATTATAGAAACAATCAGGGAAGTCTCACTCTCAAATTCTATCCTTCTTGGACTTCACACTTCATACTGTACCAGTTTTAATTGGCCCTCTCCTTCAAGGATCTGAGAAAAAGAACGGACAAGATAGCCTTACTTAATAAAAGCCAGCAACTCACTGGAATACAAAGCAGAGTGGAGAATTGTCACTCAGTAAGAAGGAAACTACGAAAATAGAAGGAGCTTTTGGAGTAGACTGGCCCAGGTATTGGGGAGACCTCTGGAAGCATACCAAGATATAGGTGACAGATGCATCATTCAGACCCAGCAGTGTCCAGAGAATGGACAATAACTGATTGTTCTGTGGTTAAACTCAGTGAAGTTCAAGATTGTATCTTATTAAGTGAATAGAGCAGAGATTTGACAAGGAGAAGGTTACTTTATGTGACTCAAGCTAAGAAAGTAACTGTTCACATCAAGGAGAAGCAGCAGCACTCCTTTAAAATTTAAAAATTTCGTTTCCACAGAAATGAGTTTGGCTTCCAGTTTCTATCATGAATCAAACAGGAAAATCCAACATGTCTCAAGTCAGGGACACAGGATGATGCCTTGATTTGTAGGGGCAAGACAGAAGACTGTTAAATCTGAAGCAATATATTTTATCTGAAATTTAACTCCAAAAGTTTGTAAATTTTCATGAAGGCCCTAGAATCTGTTGCAGGACTGACCTGGAGCTTGGGACCCAGTCAGCTTCACAAGGAAGAAAAGTGGGTACTGGAGGGGTGGGACCTGGCAGGGTCATGATAATGAGTCTCTTTACTTGTTTCCAGCTCCCTATTAGTTCCTGTATTCACTGTCTGGCTGGTAGGTTGTACTCTTTGGATTAAGTTCTTCTTTTGAATCTTATCTGAATTCTCTTTGCTCAGGTTTCCAAATTGCTCTGGGTGACATCTGCTTGTCACCAGTAAAACCAAAAGGACAGCAGAGTAGATTGCCTTGCACAGGGCAGACAGGTAATTGCGGCTTTAATTTTGTTTTGTTTTGGAAGGATCCAGGTGTCCAACCTCTTTATCTCACAAAAGAACCTTAATAAATGTGGGAGTGTTGGCAGACAAGATGGCACAGTGGGCAGTCTGCCCATCAGATGTGTTAGCCTTTTGCTATTGAAATAGGATTTCCCATGGAAGCATCGCACATCAGGAATTCTCTTCTGGTTCAAGAAACCCAACAGCTTCCAAGATAGGAGCACAATTAGAGACATGGAGACTTCTAAGCAGCCAAGAGATACATTTTACCCTGGAAATTCAGATCTCAGCAGAGAGTGTTCATACCATGTGAATGTAAATCATTCCCCTGAAAAATATTTCTTGTTGTAAAGTCAAATTCTCTGGAGCTAGTCTGTTGGCTAGTTAGTGGGTGTGTCTCTTACTTTGAAGAATTGACCACTTTAGAAATTGTGCTCATTTAGAATATTAGCCAAGTGTTCAGCCTGCACAGCAGCCTCAGGAGACTGGGAGGTTCACCCAACACCTGGAAGTAGAATGGATCCCAGAACATTGGTCATCAGTGGGAATCAGGGGCATCTGGAAGGAGAACAAGCCTGAGACCTCAGAAAGTAGATGTAACCCAGAATAGAGAAATGTACTTTTCACAGGGACTGACTGAAGTATATGAGTAGGACTATAGTTTCCTAGAAATGGCAGGGTATAATGAAAGATAGGGCATGCCCATGAACTGTGGGACTCAGATATGGGAGCTAGAGAGAGTTCTATTGACTAGAATTATAGAATAACATGGGAGGAGGTTGATATAAAAATAATAAAGTTCAATGTTCAGAACTGATTGTGATTAGGGACCCAGAGATCTCACCGTAAGCATCTTCATCCATGAGGTCCCAGGGCAATGTCATTCAACTGCCTTCTGAATAACCAGGTATATATTGCAGGGTTGTTATTTCTTTTTAAACAGGCAACAAGGAACTGCTGAAAAAGACTTTTTAAACTTGAAGAATGCAGCTAGTTTGAGCCATGGATTTTGGCAGAATGGCCTAGATTTTGGGATTTTAGCAAGTGTATTTGTTTCCAGGCATTGGAAACCGATCAGTTCAGGCCTACTGTCCTGAGACGTTGTAAGGTCACAGGGTAGACTCATGGAAAATTCACTTCAGTTGCTCATATTTGGAAGATTTGTTCCTCCATCCAACCTTCTTCATTCTAGAAAGAGCAAGCAAAAATTATTTTTGATGGAGTAGAAATGGCTAGCCCTGAGCCTGATCTGGCTCTAGGTCTGATGGAGTCAGGGAACTGATTGAAACTAACTGGTGAAGGCTAGGTTTCTAGAACTTGGGCCTCACCTCTGATTCAGCGCAGTGAGAACAAAACAGTAAGAATCTAAGCATAAAAAGAACCAATTGGAAGAGCAGAATGAACTCTAAAGAGTGTACAGGATTTCAGTCTGGAGAAATTAAGGACAAAATAAGTCTAGGTCTCCATATTTCTATGGAAGCCGATCACCGAGTGCATCCTTGATTCTAACAATGTCTTTTGGGTATCTAACCACATTCATGAATGCTTACTAAACACTTATCTGCTTAAGACAGGACCAGAGACTGTTTTGATAACAAGGACAAGGCACAGATATAACTTTGTGTACAGTCTGGCTTTAAAGTTGAAACTAGACTACATCTGGGGTTCCCTTGTATTCTTGTGACAAGCTACTAGAGTTCTTGGGCATTCCATTCCACTTCATTTCATTTGATTTCACTCCACTCCATGTCATCCCATTCCAGTTGATTTAGTTCCTCTTCAGGGCTACAGCTGTGCTAGCAGAGTGATCCAAATATGAATAGACAAAAGGTTGGCTCACATAGGGTTTCATAAAGTATGCTTCATGGAGTCTAATCTTGTGAACTGCCCCTCAAAACAAATTCCATTTTATTATCTTCAGGGGAGAGTCATATCTGAAAATATTAAACATTTAGAATAAATTGGATTAATTTATTTAACCTGAGTTTCCCCAAGATATTTGGCCACAAAAGTTATTTTTTTCTTAATTACTAATAGCCCTTTGTATTATTTTAGGGGAACATGTGATTGTCATATATGGTGGCCTATTAGATGATGCAGATCTGGCACCCAAATTTAAGTGACCAGGTCAAGTGAAAAGGAGAAACACTTTTAGGACAGCTAGCACCTCTGTTGCTTTATGGGTATTGAAATGTTGGGGTATGCAAGGAATGGCACAGAGACCCAGGTGAGAAAGCTTTGGAGGAAGAAGATACTTTTGTAGTCGTTACTGATGATGGCAATGCTCAACTTTACATTTCAAGCTTACCAATCGACTATTGTAGTGGTTTTCAACTTTTTTTTTTCAAATAAGAGAATATGTCAGATATTCATATGTCCATGGTGATATTCAAAGGTTTACATTAACCCACCCAGGAATCTGGCTCCTCTATTCTAGATAAATTCTTCATCGTTGAGTGTTTTGAAGACATTGGAGCAATACAGGTTTGGTTTTAATCTCTCTGCATCTTGATTGGGAACAGAAAGGCTTCTTGCTCTACAAGGAGTTACTGATGTTCCTCGAAGGAATCTGGTTATTTTGGTGCCCAGTACGTGGTGGAAGTCAGCAGTGAGAGAAATATACTTATCACGACTGACCTTGCTAATTGAGATAAATGTTCGGTAAGGAGGAGGGTGATAGGGGAAATCAAGGCAGTGGTTGGCATGGCTTGATAAGGGCAGTGAGTTTTAGCTAGTGGCAGAGGAAGGCATGGGTCAGGGTGCATGTGTAGCCTAGCATAGCGGAAAGCCTGTCTTCATCAGAAATACTGCCGGCAGGTGGGGAGGAACAAGCGACATGGGATGAATTTCAAGCTTGGAATTCTGTTTCTGGGAAAGAACTGGACAGAGCTGAGGCTAATTCTGACCCAGTAACACTGGAATGAAAATTGTAGCAGGTAGTTGCAGAACAAGAAAAAACCAAGTATCAGACTAGTGATAACACAGAACTAAGGAATCTTACACCTAAAAAAGCCTATTGCTAGGATTTGGCCAGCTGAAGTGAAAGAGCTCAACTTTGACTACCACTGAGAAGTGCAGAGTCTAGTTTACACTAAGCTAAGTGTTCAGTGGTTACCGCTTCAACTGTTAGAAATCAACATGAGAACAATTACAATTAGCATAATTGTGTTGAACTGGTATTTCTGATTTCATCCCATAAATATTTCAGTATTCCCAAGAACAATTTAATAGAAGCAAATGTCAATGAGTTTATTTTGAAGTATTTTATTTATTTAGTTGTTCATTTTTCAGTTGTTCTCATTGCCTATCTTGTGAACCTGGGTCCTGGGCTGAACCCCAGGCATGGATTTAACCCCTGAACCACCAGGGTATGGCAGCGGCAGCAGTTTTACATGGTGTGACAGTTTGCAGTATTTTTAATGTTTCTAGATGAACTGCAGCATAATGTTCATTATTCTATTTCTATTTCATTGAGTTTTTCAAATTTTCATTTTTTTCTATTATAGAACTTTTTTTTCTGTAATTAGAAAAAATTTAAAACTTCCTATTCAGAATTTCTTATTCTGTCTTTTCTATCTTGTGGATCTCTTTCCATCCCATATTCCCTTCTTTCTTCTCCTTTTACTCTTCGTTTTTCCTATTCTCCTGGAAAGGACTTCTGAAAACATTTTTTAAAGTTATTTGACATTTCTGCATAACAGGATCACTGGACCCCAAACAATGATTTTTTTTTTAACCTTTGTTTGTAAAAATAGGGTTGTATAAAATTATTTTTCTTTTTGACTATGAAGTAGGTAGGGAAAGTGACATATCTATTTTACAGATAAAGACCTGAGAGATAGAGGCAAAGATTTATCTAGAGGCACATAAGTGGTTTCTGTGGGAGTGCAGTTAAATGGTCTTTCCATAGTAGTTCTCTATAGCACATGGAAGTTTGGATGTGTGGATAATTTCTCATGGAGAGTGTTCAAAATCTCAAAATCAGAAGGTCAGCACCACGCCCAAAGATTCTCTGGTGTTGAGTCTTGAGTGAAATTTGGGGAACTGGGATTTTCTTGTGGGCACTCAGAGTTGAGAACTTCCTTCCTGAAGTGTATCCCATTGATTTGGCTTTATCATAGCTGGGCAGCACATTGTCACATTCACCTTCTTAAGAGCACAGCACCAGCTTGGTCACACGGATAAGAGTGATGCAGGAAGATAGAGTTTGAAAACTGGTCTTGTGAGAAGCAGATGTTAACTGTCACCTGCCAAGGAAACGGGAGGACCCTGACACTCTTTAATATATTTGGAGGTGACAAAAAATGACACTTTAAGTCGATAGCTCTTCTAGGAAATTGATCTGAATCTTGGCATGAAATAGTAGCCATGGACCACTGTTATGTGTACCTACTGCCGCTCTTTTTGTAGTTGTTTTAATAAACTGTGTTATAAAGTAGGGTAAACATGGTCACAATCTAAACTCATAGCTGTATAATTGTGTTCCACAATTTGGAAATAATGATAGGTCAAAGTCTGGTCAATGCCTCTGTCACTTGAATGGTATGAACACACCATGTACAATTTTTGTGGGTATTTTGTTCATTTTATGAGAAATATGGTCTCTATCTATCACATGGCCAGTTTCCTAAGACTGGGGCTGTAGTTCTTATATTTGATCTTCAGTACACCAGGGAAGCAAATGCTTTCACACGGGTTACTGTCACCTATTTCTCTCTCTCTGTCTGTCTCTCTCTCTCTCTCTCTCTCTTTTCTTTTTTTTTTTTTGGTCATAAGTGTGTATTTGTTTAAAAAATTTTTCTCCAGTTTTATTGATATAGTTGAACACAACACTGTATGTTTAAAGTATATAACTTGATTCACTATATATTAAATATACAATAAGATAGATTAGTTAACAGCCATCACCTTAGTTATATTCTTCCTTTGTGATGAGAACTTTTAAGATCTACTCTTAACAAATTTCAGGTATACAATAATATTATTGCTAACTCTAGTCTTCCTGCTGCTCACAGATCCCCAGAACTCGTGGGTGAGTTGCACACAAGGCATGTCATCTCCTTCACACACGATGTGATGACTGTGAGGGAGTCATCCTCTCAGGAAAGAAGAGATCTCTACAGTTTTCCTGTGTCCTGGTTAAAGGAGAGTCAGCACTTGCAGTGCTCTATGTTTGAGTCAGGGATGGTGCCCATAGGTCAGCTGGCTATCATAATTTGAACTTCTCAAAAGTAAATTCTGAGTCAAGAATTCTGGTCCAAATATTTATTTGGGAAGTGATGCCAAGAAGGATGATGCTGTGGGTGTGGGGGAGTAAGAACAAAAAGTCAGTGTGCTCACAGTGAATTAATAGTCCGGGCAATGGGATTCATGTTGAGGACTCTGAATTGCTCAACCAAGGGACAAAGTAGTTGGGTTATTTAACTCAAAAGTTTCGCTGCTTGTTGTACCCTCAGGCAGAGAGAACCTGTGTATTGCATGTCTGAGAAATGTGGAAATTTCAAGTGCTTTTCAGGGTAAGTGGAAAGCATTAGCTCTGGGTATCAGTGGGAAGTTCTCAGGGCATAAAATCTAACCCCAGATGCTCCTCTAATAAGCAGATGACTGCTTAACTGGCTAAGTTTGCACACTCCAGTTGAAATACCCAACTTACCTAAATATTTATGTGTTGCTAATGATTCCCATTTGAAAAAATTTAGAAACATTTTTTTATTTGTTTTTGGTTCCCTCAGCCCTGGGTGATTAACCTGGGTTCTTGGGCTTGGTCTACGCTCCAGACGTCGACTTAGTGCCTGTGCCACGAGGGTGCATTCGCTCATTATTAATAGATGATTTTGACATTGGAAACATTTGTATTCAATTTTTCTTAAAAAAAATCCCTCTATTTTATTTAATACCTAAGAACTGGTGTGCAGTTGTGGGAGGCTGTATAGCATGTGTTGTGTGTGACTAGTTTGTGCTTGCATATATGCAATGTGCCCAAGTCTTAGTTATTGAAGAAGGACCGGTTATATAGGCCAAATGCACATACATGATATAAAACACCATGCTTATCGTGGGTGGATGAACTTATGAGGAAATGATAAGATATCTTGATTGGAAATTTGTCCTTCTACCCAATGCACTATGTGTAATAATGAAATATTTTCTTGAAATGACTGAAGTCAGTAGCTGCTGATTAACATCTGTGTGGTTTTTTCAGGCCTTAAAAAAATTAAAGCGAGCCTTTCTTACTGAGTGGTCTATGTGTTTAAAATTAGGGACAGAAGGTGAACCACATCAAAGACCTCTCTGCATTGTCAAAAATCAAGGTCACGAGTGCGGGCCTATGTACACAACTGTGTTGAAGTTAACCTTTCTTTCCCACATGACCTGAGGGAAGGCAGAGACATTGCAATGCATAATGTTCAAGGTAATTGTCCTGTAATCAGAGTGGGCTTCTTAGCAGTCCATTTATGTCAAAGTAGGCAGATTTGAAAAATATGGGCGAAATATTTTAGAATGAATTGGCCATCAAATCCACTTTTTCAAATGACCAATAGACAAAAAATGATCTTTTTTTTTTTAATATTTGTCATCAAAATATTTATTTTTTCACTTTGACAGCCTAGTGATTTTTAAGTTGTGTTGATGTAAAGGCCACACGTGGTTTTATTGTCATTTAGATGTATTTTCAGTCAGCTTGGAGGTTAAACTTGGAGAAACACATTTCTAATAGTATTGTCTGAATATATTAACATGCATATGGAATCATTGTCATTTTAAATCTATTTCTGTATGTTTACATATTTTTCTCCATATATTAAAAAATAAGTATATATACATAAGTTTGCATCAAAATCCAATCAGGAAAGCAGAAACTACTACCAGTTATTGTAGCAGAGGAAGTTTAATATATTGGTTAAACAGATATTGGAAGATTAAAATTTGCTGGAGAGATAGCAGACATTATAAACAGAACCTCTTAGGATCTTTTAGGCTGTAGGAACAAAGAGAAGGAGCTGCTGTTACAAGAAGCTTGGAGAAGGTCACTTACAAAGTTGTATCTGAGGGGATGGGATGAGACTAGTTCTTGGATTGTGGGACAAAAATAAATTCATAAAATCATGAGTTTGGAGACTAAACTCAAATGTCAGTACCAGGTGGTGGGAGACACTCACTGAAGCAACAAACCAACAAGAAAAGATAACACTTTACCCTCTTCCCATTGTGCAGTTACCTCTAGCCCCCGCTGCTCGCTTATCTAGCAGAGAGCAGATGACAGCACAATATGATACGCAGAACCCCAGTCCCAGCATCTAAATGAGTGTTTAGAAGATGGGTTTAGAGACTGAAGATCAGTGGCTTAAGGGCCGCCATATTGGAGTAAATCAGGGAAATTGGTGAAGTTCAACTAAAATATTATTTAATCTACAAAATCTATTTTAATATGGTTATAATTAATATAGGCATATGTGTGTATTATACATAATTAAAATATTTCATGTGTTCATAAACTTTCACCCCTTTATAAATGCATACACACACACACACACACAGACACAGTAAGTCCTCACTTAATGTTTTTAAGTTCTTGGACACTGACTTTAAGTGAGGTCACCTATAAAGAAAACTGTTTCTTAAATGCTTCATGCTGACTGGGATTTTTTTCTCATCAAATTTATGAAATGACGTTGAGTGAAATGACATTGTTTTAGGAGCTGCTGAACACAACATATAATCAAATATTTATGTTAGAGGAAAGAGGAACCTGGTATCTTTCTCTGAATACATATATACGCGTATATGTTTACACACACACACACACACATATATATGGGTGTATATATAAACACACCTTCCAATCTCAACCTTAGTGTATCAGTAAGACATATCTATCCTTTATGGTAATTACACTGGCATATTTTTGAATGATGCCTTTTACCACTGCAGTGTTTTGCCATCACGGATACATCATTGATTCATCATTTTGCTGCCTTGATTGTGACCTGATGAGTCTTCATGGTAAACATGTTCCAGAAGCAAAGGCAGGATTTAGCAAATGTTAGACCTCCATGTCTGGGCTGAAAAGGAAACAGACCTTTCTAGGAGTTCTTTAAGAATTGGAAGCCCCTTACAATTACTGTTGCTGTAGGATGGTTATGATGTTTTTAACGGAGAGTTGCTCTCTCAGGAAGGCTACTGTGTGTTTGGTTACCTGGGTGCTGAGCTGGGCTCTCCTAGTCTTGAAGGAGAATAGTATGTGTGGGTTTTCTTGATGGGGAGTGGTTCAGAGGCCCTCGAGTAAGCCGTCAGTCAAGGGCACATGGTGTGCTCAGAGCGGGCCATGCAAAGGCTCTCAGCTCCTGTCAATGGCCCTTGTGCTCTTCCTGAGGACCAGGGTGCAAACTCCTATCTTGTTTATTTGTTTCCTATCACTCCACCTAAATGGCATGTAAGAGAAAAGAGAGTGAGGTCTGGCAAAACGAGCCAGAATATGGGGTTACAAATTAAAAGGATCTCTGAAGTATTTAGGTAGCACCTAATTTTGGGAAATTCTGTAGACAGCATTCCCAAGTGGGCATTTCCTTTCATGCAACCCAGCCTCCTTTCCTGGCCCCTGAGGCCCAGAGTCCTCCTTTTCCCTCTGACGAACCAAAGCCCCAATTTCAAAGAGATTCACTTGTCATCCCAGCAAGGCCTTCTAATTCTCCCTCTTTCACAACAGCAGGGAGTAGAGGAAACTGAAAAATGGGCTATTTCTGAACCAGAAGTTGGCCCAATATCAGGCGTAATAGCAGCTGAGCAATGTTTGTGGGATAGTCTGCTCATGAAAGATGACTTTATAATTGCCTTCCAGATCCCAAGGATAAGAGTGTATGTTGAAATCACCATAACCCCCTTAGGCTTTCAGAACCCGACCTCCAGAGGCCCAGCAGCCAGGCTGGCAGTGCTGGCGATCGGCTGTCACCTGAGCATCTTCTGCCCAAATGTGTTCTGGGCATACTGTTTACCTCTCACACCGTCTGTTTGTGCCCTCTAAGGGATCAAATGGCATCTATGAAGACATGGCCTCTTTCCAGAGGGACTTGTTATTGCCTTTATAGCTTGTAAAATCCTTTTGTGTTTAATCCTCTTGGCACTTTCCTTTTTTTCTTCCTGCCTGTCAGTGGGCTTTTGTGCCTCATGGGTTAGCATATCAACACATCACTCTTCCTTCCCTGAAGACAGCTTCTGTTTCTGAAGCCCTTTCACTGGGAAGACTGCTGGAACAATTTACACAGCACAGGTAGGAGAGCTGGAGGGAAAACACACACACGCACATACACCACAACCTGCATTCAGTAATTTAACCGATAACCCCGATAAGGCGCTTGCTGAAATGGGTTCTTCCCTGGATTATAGTTTCACATTCTTGTCTTGAGTACTTTCTGTGGAAGTGAACTTACTTTGGTTCAAAGCAAAGGTGAATTGTGGAAAGCCATTCCTTTGGGGTAAGGTGGAAGGTTTTAAATAAGGTGGTGCCCTCTCGCATTTGCCACTGCTACTAAAAATGGAAATTTGTGGGATGTGCCTAACCCTGGGACAAAAGACAGTGGAAAAAAATAGGTTAAGTTTTTGTGATGATTCTCAAACGTTTTCACTATCTCGATGAAATTAAGTTACTTGCATGTTCGCAGGCAGTTAGTTACCGAAAGGGAGCCTGACTCCAGACAGCAGGCAGGGCAGTAGGTGATTTATGTGAGTGACCTTCTGATGACAGGGTGAACATACTCCTCTTTGTGCACTGAAACACTCCTTCGTTTGGTGTTAGGAATAATCGTGTGCGTTTATGTGTCCTGAGGTTTTCAAGCTTCCACTGCTTTGCAACCGATAAAACCGGTGACATTGGGATTACTACTCAGCAGTTCAGCGCCAGTGGCATGTGCGAGTGTGTTACAGAGTCTTAAAAAGTGCACTTGGTGAGTCTTTGGCATCGGAATTACCTGGAATGTTTCACAGAAGTGCAGTTTCCAAGGCTGACTTCAGACCTCCTGATTAAAAATATCGGGGTCTGTTGGTATACTTAGCACTTCCAGATTTTCTAGCTCATACCAAAGTTTGAATATCACATTTCTAGAAGGCTAAATGGTTATTCTGTGAGATCAACCAAGATTAAAAATTGTCCTCTGCTTCAAAGACACTTTATTTAAAAGAATGTATTATAACTATGCCAGAAAATATATTCATGCTTATCTGTAAAAATAGCTTATCTGTGGGGAATATAATGAGAAGATTTCATTGAGATTTCTCCATTGAGCTTTCCCCAAACTAGTCTGAAAAAACTATATGACTATATTCTTATTTTGTGTTATTTTTTCCATACAATGCTTCTCATTTAGTACTTTAAACTCAATAACAAAAAGAAAATAAAAGCAATTACCTCATCTTTCTTATCCAGAGGGCTGTGTCATTGCAGATATTAAAAGTGAACTAAGTATTCATCAGTATGCTCTTCTTTTTTTAACAGCAGCTATTAAACATTTCTTTAAAATGTTAGTCTAGAAACCCTCAGTAAGGATCTTAGGATGCCTATAAGTCACTATTTAGAGAACAAATAATCATAAAATATTAACACCTGAGTAGTAGCTGAATAGAATGTACATTCTCTCAAGATTATTTTCTTCCCATTTAGGTGAAAGTACAAAGTGAAAAACAATTTGATATATGTACTTACTGAAAGTCTAGTACATTGAGGACTCATTCTATATAGTTCTAAACCAAAAGCTAAGCTTTCAGTGCCTGGAGGGAAGGAGACTGCTGCTTTTATCACAGGTTTATTTTTCTGCCACTCTGGCTGTCCTGCATCTCATGAAAATAAAACAGCTTCCCAGAACATAGTTATTTCCATACACTCCCACTAAGTATTCCCTTTAGAGCAAGCAATTTGTATGCACTCAACTTTTCCCTGTTGATTCTCTGAATCAGTCGGCTTTCCCCAAACCCCTGGAGCTCTTAGTCCTGTTATTCTTTGCACAACTGAATCTTTTGTACTGTTTGTCCTGGACTTGGACTACGTTCTTCCCTTCCCTTTTATTCTTTTTTTCACAAACAATAAGAGCAAAGAGCTAGGGATAAAAGGAGGGGGGAGAAATGATGACCTCTGGTTGGCCAATCATGATGACACAATTTATGGGGGGGGTTGGAGGATTCCGTTGTTAAGGGACACAAGCAGAATCACCTAGTAAGCACAGGACAAAGAGCTAAGGATGAGAGAAACCACAAAGTTTCTGCTGCGGAACAATGACCAAGTTCACTGGTGTTCTCAGGTGCACAGGAGAGAATAGGCCCTTATTGTTAAGGCAGCATCAACACCTGCCCTTGTTTCTGTTTCCCTTCTTGCTGCAGTGTTAACACTATCGTGTCAATCTGGAGACAGGCTAGCGTAGGACATCACCACTGAGGGATGTTCAGCCAGTCAGTATACCAAACGTCTTGACCTTTTCATGTGTATTTTTGTGGTATACTTAACTCAGCATATGAGTAACTGAGATATTTACCCGTTTGAAGATTTTAAGATACCCAGGTTAACTCTTCATTGATTATATCTATTTCTCTTACTATCATACTGTGTTGAAGCTGAAGGGATTGACAATTTAATCTTGGTAAATTATGAACAGTGGCATTTAAATGACCCAATTTTTCTGATTCTAGGTGATATTTTTAATGTTTATTTAAAGTCATGTATAATATACCTAGCACTTCTACTTACATTCTACATTTTGATAATTTTATATATACATATATGTGTATAGCCATACAATCACCATCCAGATGAAAATGTAGAACATTAGCAGCAGCCCAGAAACTTCCTTCTATCCCTTCACAGTCAACACCCATTCCTGGTCCAAGAAACACTATTCTAACTTCTAGTCCCATAAATGTTGCCTATTTTTGAACACATAGATAGAATAATATACAATTGATTTCTTTGGCTCTTATTTCTTTTATTCACAGTTATGTCTGAGATTCATCCTTACTGTACATTCTTATGGTTGTGTAATATATTCTTATGGTTGTGAATATATTCTTATGGTTGTGAAAATATTCTTATTTATCCACTGTTGTGGTAGACATCAGAGTGTGTTTCCAGTTTGGAACATCAATGGAAATTTTTACATATGTCTTCTGGTGGATATGTGGTTTTGGTGGGTAGGTACTGTCATTTCTTTTGGATATACTCAGGGGTTTATGAAGTGCTGAGTTGTAGGGTAGGCACACAGGTTTGGCTTGAGGAGATAGTGACTAGCAGCTCAATATTCTTTTGATAAATTATTTATTTTTTGGAAAGGAAAGGAGCAGACAGGCAGAAAACAAAAGAGAGGAGAAAGAAGCGTTTATTTTTATTTAGTTATTCTTCTGCCTTGTACCCCCATCCCCATCAGCCCTGGGTCTTGAACTTGGGTCCTTGGGATGCATGTGGTCTATGCCCATTGTACTTAATTGCTAAACCACCAGGGCATGCCTTTAAGAAGTTATTAATCTAATCTCTACATAAGAAATGATAGATTTGAAACATTTAGATTACCCACAATATCAGACTAGAAGTAAATTCCACTCTGGATTGATATTTATTCCCAAGCAATCTCAAAAATCATGTTTGGCTAATTAGATGATGACTGAATGACATTTTCCATAAATAGTTGTCTATCTGATTCCAATGACGATAACTAGAAAAAAAGAAGTTAATTATGACTCACCCTTAGCTGTATAACCTTCAACTTAATTATCTCCAGGCATTTCAAGCTGTGGGCAAATGTGTGAAATAATACTACTCCCTGAAACCACAGATTGAAACCCTTCTAAGGATCCTGCAACTCTGTATCTTTCAAGGTAAAGAAAATGAGGGTGGAGCAGGTTTATTTGGGATGAGCCATTCTTTGGAAACAGAAGCCTTTTTCCAGTTGGGAAACAATGATCATGTTTCTTTGAAACTCACAGAAGCTTCCCTCAGATAAGAATATAAAGCTTGATGTTCAAATACCTGGAAAAAAAAAAAAAAAGCAGAACGTAAATGGGGGTGTGGTGAGGCATAGGTTTCATGTTGGTTGCCCTAAGGAACAAATCTTCATTTGTGTTGTAAATGAAACACTCAATTTCCTCTAAAAATCCATGAAGTCAATAGAGTAACATTTATTTTCTTGTTGTGAAAACCTGAGTGCTTATCTCTCTTTATGTTAGAGATATGGAGATAGAGGAGTAAAGACAGCCCCTGCCTGAAGGAGTTGTCAGGAGGAGGAAGGAAACCACGAAATCATTATGGAGTTAATCTTAATATATAGTGCTGCTGACAAGAGCAACAGGTGTTCAGACAAAGGAGACATCAGTGTGGGCTGGAGCGGTCAAGTAAGGCTTGTGAAGAAGTCAGGTTTAAGGCTAAGGTGGAAGGATACAAAGAATCCTAAGTGAGGGCAAGAAGGGAAGTCTATTTAGAGGAGATCTGTGGAGAAAAGGGGATGGATAGGATAATCTTTGAGCAAAAGCATAAGAAATTAGAGAACTATTTTATGGAAAGGATAATTTTCCCACAAAGTCAATCAGCCTTGAGTGCACACCTTTCAGAGATAAATTTCAGGTGGTTCTCTTTAAAGTGGTATGACTTTAGAATAGTAAGGTAATTGTAGTCATTCATAAATGGTTTTGTGCATAAACCAGGACAAGCCATTTCAGGCACTACCCCAGGACTGTCTTCTCTCATCTTTTGCTACAAAACAAAGCATCCCAAAACTTAGTGACATGCAATAAAACATTTACGGATAGGCATTTACGGAGTTATGCAGATTTGTCACAGTTGTGCTCCCTGTGTCTTCATTTGAGATCCAGACCAAAGAGACATCAGCCATTGAGGGCATGTTCTTATGGCAGAGTTGGAAGTTCCTCTGGGTGATACCTCTGAAGGCATAAATCACATAGCCAAACCCAGCATCACTGGTCTAGGGAAATAAACTTTTCCTTCAGTAGGAAGAATTTCCAACTCACATTGGGAAAGGATTGCATACAGGAGGGGATTAGGAATTAGGTACTATATGGCATGCACTGATGCAGTAGCATTTGGGCGCCCCGTCACTGGCAGAGTGCAATCCACATGCATCCCAAGGACCTGAATCTGTATCTTAGGGCCCGGGGAGGGAGAGGAACACCCAAAAGAACAACTAAATAAAAATTAAAATGCTTCAAAAAATGAGGAACAATAATTCAAAACCTTTAGCATGTTAACTCATAATCCTCAGAAAAGCTCTATAGAGTTGGCCCTATTATTATTACTCCCATTTACAGATAATGAAATGGAGGGTAAGAAAGATCAAAGACTTACCCAAGGTAATTTTGTTGGTACATGACCAAGAGCGAGTTCCAATATGTTTATCTAACCAAGACACAGAATATTTTTAAGTCCCTGAAATAGCTCTGATTAGCATTATAATGCCTATCACTCTTAAGATTCTACTACATTGGCTTAGACCTAAAAATTCCATTCCTCAAGGAGGTGTTTCCAACCCTTCTTGTCTGGATTTTCCTAATGACATACAAACAAAACCCCTCTAGCACCTACTATTCCATCTCAGAACTTTGGCCGGACAGGGCTTTCTATTCTCTTCTACTCTTTTCCTTCTCTATTATGGATATCAAATAGCCCCAGGAATTCACAGCTAGTGTAGTGCATGTGAAATAACTGAAAATAGCTCAAGTGTAACTAACTATTGTGTTATGATATCTAAGCCGATCATCAAGAAAGTATATATTTCACTGTTCCTGCAAACTCTTGCTTCTTACTAAGAAGACTTTTTTTTCATTTTTCCATAGTCTACAGGATAGTAAAGAAAAGTTGGATTCACTCAACTTGCTAAGTGCTGACAGCTTGAGCCTTCCCTGTGGCAGCCATCAGGGGCATAACCAAAAGAAATCACCAGTGCTTTTAATTCCTAACTCCAGAAGCCACAAACTTACTGACCCAAGATGAATTGAGATGTCTCAAAGGACCAATTGTTGATTGTTTGTACAGTATCTTATGGTGATGCTCATCATCATTCAGTGATGTAGATTACTTAGGTCTCACAGTTCAAGGAATGGTGATTATGGACTAGTTTAGAAACTGCCTGATACCTTCTGACACATAGCTCATTGAGGAGGGCATCTCAGCAGATAATTCTCATCAGTGCCTTGCCCTTTGAATGGATTGGTCAACTAAAAAGTGGCACTTTAAAGAGTGTTTGAAGGGCCACTTGGCCTTTCTCTGCCCTCTGGAAGGTAATCCTATGTCTAGGCAGAGGCGCCTGACCTTCTCATGGGTCTGTTGTCTACTATTTCTGTTTCTTCCACCATTATTCCTCATCAGCCTTGGTTGATCTTAATATTTGTCTATTACCTTAACACTTTGATGAACACTTGTGGTTCATGAAATAATGGGATATCTGTTTTCACCAACCATTATTAGTAAACAACACTGGGAAATGTGAACTAATAAAATATTTTAAAACTTAACTGGAGGCAAGACTTAAAAGGGGCATGATATAGAAATTTCATCTAAATTCTAATTTTTGTTTATGAATTACCTTTTAAATATTTTAAATACATTTTAAGCTTAGATATCTCATTAAACATATATTTACTTTTCCAATTTCGTAAATGTAATACAACTTGGTTTAATAAGTAGATTTCTGAATTTGTTTCATCTTCCATGTTTTAATGAAGCAGCAATATATGTAACCCCAACTACAGTTATATCTGTGTCTATATTTACATTAGATTATGTACTTCTACTTAAAATGGAGATACTTGCTCATTTATAACTAATACAAAACTCTTTCTCCTTGAATATTTAATTTCTTTTTAAGGTGAGTTGGTTAGATCTATCTTGGAGAATTTTTTCGTTGTCAGCTGCACAATGAGCTAATTTTGGCTTGTGGAAATGCTTAAATGTTGTTTCAATTTGTTGTATCCAGACAACTTGGCATTTGTTTCAAAATGAAGGGAGGTGGATTTGTCCTACATTAAACTTACAGAGGGGTGTGTGTGTGTGTGTGTGTGTGTGTGTGTGTGTTAATGTTAACTTTGTCACTCAGAATTACAGAAGAACAACATTGGGGATTTTTGACATCTGCATTAAAAATTCTTTAAGTTCCCTGGATAAATGTTGAGTCATTCTCAAAGGATCGTTCACAATGGAAGTAAACAGAAAATTTTTACGACATCTATAAATGTTATGCAGTTTCCTTTGATTTTTCTTTTGATTTGCTATGCCCCAAATATGTATGGTAATAAAATATGCACTTTTCAGTCTTTATTTTAAAATTTCATACCTGTTATTCATAGAAAAATTGAGAATCAATTATGTTAGTGAATTTTTCCCAACTCTCTCATTTCCAGGAGAGTCACTACTTTGAACACAGAATATTCTCTGCTTTTGTTTTATGAAAACTTCTCCTTTGACTTAAATATTCTGAGGTCACATTTGAAAATCATGATCTTCTCGTCACCTGGGCTTCTTAAGTTCTGGTCTTTGGTTTGGACCAGTTTGCCCTGCTTCAGTTATGAAGGGATAGAGAGGCAGACCAGAGGTGAAGGGCCAGAGAAAAGATTGTGTTACCATCAGCTCTTGTTTCAGCTGCTGACATTGCTGTTACATATTAATCTTCTATGTTTCATGATGATGGCAGGAAATAGGCCATTCCTGGGAGTCGATATATAGGACCTGTGGCATCACACAGTCCCCTCTGCTCCCCACTTCTTTCTGGTTTAGGAAAAATTTCAGCACAACTATCAGAAAGAGTAACCCTGTTCTGAAATGAAATCTGAAGGCAGTTCTGAGAGTCTCAAATTTACATCATCTCTCATTTGAGAAGACTTTACTGGCCATTTCATCCTTGGAATCTTCTGATCTGTTTTTATTTTTTTCTAATTTTTTCAGTTCCTTTAACAAATTACTCCTGAAAGTTTTAACCACCAAAGGCAAGTGAAATTCAAAATGACTAGCATGAAAAATATAGCATCTAGTGTTACCAATGATGTGAAGCAGCTGGGACTCTCCTCTCTGCTACAAATGCCTTGTTTTGTTGGTTGTTTTTCATCTGTATGTGTGTCTACTTTTTAGTTGACCTTGATTCAGAATAGAATGATTCTAATTGTTTTGTCTTCTTTGCTACCTTCCTTCTGAGATACTTCTAATTTTATTAATGGTTCAATAAGTAAAAACCCGAATGTACACAATGTTAAATAATAAAAGTAGAAACAATTAGTGTCGGATATATTTTTAATATGTGAAAACCTTCCGTTTTAAGCACAGGCTTCTAGGAACTTGATTTTCAAAGGCAATAAAAGCTTTGAGATTTGGGATTGTCCCTGTGGATCTGCTAAAGTAGCGTTGTCAGCTGTTTCCAGGTGCCTGTTCCTTTTTAGAAACTCAAGAGTGATCCTTTAGCTTTTCTTACTTGTTAGGAGACAGTCTTTAGGTTGACAGAGGGCTATGGAGGATATGTATGGATGGATATGGAGTCTTTTGGGTTCATGTGTAACATGGACATATGCGGGCACTAACTTACACATATTTATCACCACAAGATTAGGCTTCTAAGTATGATGAAATAGAAAACACCTCTGAGGTCATTAATAGGCTATTAGCAAATGTTTCTCATTTTCCTTCCGGGTTGGATATAGTCAGGTGATTTGTTATAGTCAACACAGAGTAGAAGTGAATGCAGGGAGAAAGCTTTAAGAGTCAATGGGTAATTCACCATACTCTTTTTCCACTTGTTCTAGTGATCAGTAATATTCCATATAGAGGCTATTTTGTCAGCCTGGCTCTCAGTATAGACAGTGCTGAACATAACCCCTAGCTGACCCATAATGGATGTGTAGCTTGAACAATAAATGAAATCTTTGATGTTTTAGGCCACTGGGTAATCTTTGTTGTTGTTACTGCAGCATAACCTATCTCATCCTGAACTTTTCAAATGGGTCCAATCATTGGTCCCAGAAAGGCCAATTTTATTAACTAGCCTCAAACAACAGGGCTTCATACGCCAGAGAGCACAGCCGTTCCCAGGGAAGAAATAGTCCTGGCAAAACACATAATTCAAAATCCTGGGTTAAAAATATCCTGTGGTGGGGAGACCCTTTGTTACTCTGCCATTCTTTGCCAAACTCCTGAGGACAAATAAAGCATGGTTCAAGGATTCAGAATGTAAGTTCACAGGAAACCAAGAAACTATTGCATTTTATATCAGCCATTCAACAGCCTTTCTTTTATCCATGACTGAGGTCTTTGAGGATTTAGAGGAGCTTTCAGGTGAATCATAGTTTTTCTAAGTATTAAGCTTAAGGTATCTAGGTGCTTTCTACTGCCCGTATTAAAGAAAGGAACCCATTCACACTAAAGTTAGTTTTTTTAAGAAATAGCTGTGTGTGCTTTTATTTGTACTATTGGCCCTGGTCAACACTTTTCTAGGTTTTCTACTCTGTTATTTTCAAGATTAAGAATCTTAAGTTTAGAGAAGTTAAGTGACCAAGACACAGCAATATGGTAAGTAAGTGTCAGGGTCTAGTCTGGAATTCAAGCTCCCTGTCACACTGGAGAATTCTTGACACACATTAGACTGTATTTACTTGGAACTAGAACAGATAGAGGGTGGTTCATTTATTTGGGTCCCCAAACACCTTTCTGCAAGTGATCTCTGAATGGGCCACAAGGGTTATTTACACCAGTGCCTGGTTGGGACCCCCACTGAGAAGCCAATCCATTTCAGCCTAATAATGAGGGACCTATGTGCTAAATGGAAAAGAAGTAGAAAAGAGAAGAGCCACTTTAGAATGAGTGCATCTGAGAATAAAATGAAGTATTGTTTTAACATGTGCACATCACAGATTCCTCAAACTTTGGGGAATTGTGGACAGAAAAGAAAGTCATTGGTTTTACAACTCAGACTTTACCAGCTGTAGAAAAAAAGTTAGTTACTGCTTGTTCTCAATGGGGGAAAGCATGACAGAATGGAGAGGAAGATGAAGTCAGGAACCTTCCGACAAATTCTGTAACCATGAGCTCAGCTCTGATCACAAAAGAACTGCTATAAATGGTGAGTGGCTCACAGTCACAGGCAGGGATGAGAGGAAAATTGGCTGGCTTCCTCTGTGCTTATCAGTGGGTGTGCGTGTCAGAAGCTGGCTAGATGCAGCGTTAGAAAGTATTCCTGAGTGAGATGGCACGAGGTCATCCAGTGCCTCTCAGGGTTTCTTCTTTCCCACACCTGAAAAATAGTTGTCCCCTCACCAAAAATCTTTATTTTTGTCAGAGACTAAGATGAAAAAGACTTGATGTCTTTAAAAGTCAAAGGGATGAAGGGGAGTGGTATATATGATCACTTATCCTAAAAAAACAGTTCTTGCCTGAAACAGGCTTTCCTTACTTGGGCAGAGATTACATTTGTATCTATGTATGTATATGTATTTACTTATTCACTTAAATTCAGAATAAAATTCCAATGATTGCTTTATTTTGCTTCTCACTACCAGTTATATTTATGGATCAGTGAGTAAAAGCTAGATTTCAGTCTCTGCTAAATGATAAAAGTGGACACAGTGTTTGGTATAGATCTTGCATGCTTTTAGTGTTGGATTGCATTTACTCAATCCCGCCCACATGATTCTAGTTCTGGGAGATGCTTTATGGCATTTGAACACCATGGAAGTGCTGAAAGCATTAGATGAAAACAGGGAACTCCAAGCAGGGAGAGGATGCCTGGTTTCCCACATGGCCCCTTCTGCCTCACTTATCTCTGGAGGACTTTGCAATAACATCTGGCACTTTAACCACAAACATTTTTGAGTCAGGAAGCCCAGCTTTTCCCAAGGAAGGTGATTCTCTGGGGTATGCTAACCTGGTCTGATGACCTGTTTCACAACCTTGAACCTTCTAAACAAAGTCTACAATTGAGACTGAAAGAATAAAGCTGCCATATAATAACAGACATTTGTATAGTTTTCACCCAGGAGGAAAGACGGTTAAGATTCATGAAATGGGGGATAATTAGAAGAGACCAGGACACAAGAAAGGGCAAATGACAGAATTCCAGAAGATGGTTTATGTATTTTTAAAAACACTGCTGGCTTGTATTAAGATGTTTTCTGTTCTGTACTTCTCCCTCTCCCACTACTATCCTCACTTATTAATACAATTCTGTTTCATAAATCCTCTTTCATAACAGTAATCTATTGAGGATATAGATTAAGTAGATTGACATTCAGGTTAACACAGAATTGAGGGAAGTGAATGCCTGCCAGGGGCTACGTACAACACCACAGAGTGAAAAAAAAAAAAAATCAGCAAATTAGAAAGAGAAAGGTGACTAGGAGAAAAATAACTTACACCACCACCACTTCACTCCTACTCCATGGAAGAATCCCTAAACATAGGGAGGTGGGGGTAAAGGAATTTGAGTTTGGGACATCCATTTACGTATTGGGGATTCAAACATCCATTTAAAATGTGCTACAGACTCCTGACACCTGGAAAAATTAAGGATATGCAAATATATTGACTGAATTCTCTTGTGTTTAAAGACGAAATGTACATATACAGTACAACAGAAAACAAACCCTATTGGCTGTGCTTGCAAACACAGATCTAACAGGTAATTATTTAATTACCCTGCAAAATTCCAGCTCACAATGATGTTCTGCAAAATTTCGATTTAAATTTGGATCCAGTACATACCCTGATTTTTAAATTTTTGTTTGAAAACCAGTGAAGTTTATAACCTGTTTTGCCTTTGGAGCTTGTAGATGAACAATAAAAATGTCTGTGCTCACTAATTCCAGCCAAAGGACCCAGACTTATTCTTCAAGTTGACTAAGATCATACAAATCTCTTGCAGAAAATTAAACCACTTGGAGAAGAATCCTAGAGTTGCAGGGAAGGAGAATGGGTGATGGAAGCCCAAGAGAGGTCACTTAAGGATATTGATTTTGTAGTCAAGTGGTTCTTGGTTCAAATCCTGGGTTTTGTTGTGTTCATCAAGTTACTCAGCCTCTCTGAGTTCCACTTTCCTCATCTGTAAAAGGAGGTAATAATGCCCAGGTTGGTTTTTAGAATGCAATGAAACTTGGCATAGATCTTGGCTTATATGAATCACTCAATAATAGTAGATGCCATTATATTATTGATAATGTAATTAGCCTTTAATCCATGCCCCTCATTTCAAGGGGAGAAATTGTAGGCCCATAGTGGCTTGACCAAGGGCATATAGTTAGTTTGAGTTAGAGTAGGCTCTTGATATCTCAGCCCTGAATCCAGCTCTCACTCAGTTACTTTGTGAGCTTTCTCACAGCCCTTGCCAAGCTTTGGTTCGGCTTTACTTTGCCTGCCTGTATGCTTACCTGGGAGACAAGATGATGCAGACAGATGCGGCCAAATGGGTCTGTAGAGCATGGTTGAGTGGGGACATGCTGTGTCGGTGAGTTCACCAAGCAGGCTTTTTTCTTTCATATTATGCCCTTCCCATCCAAGCCAAACACTCTCATCTGGACACTCAAGTCCTCCTCAAGCATGATGCTCCACCACCCTTCCAACCTACCTATGGCTACAGCAGCTGTTTGCCCTCTTCAGACCTCTAGGTGGCGTTTTTGAAATGAAGAACAGTGTGAGGTAATAAACGTGAGATGTGAACTGAGAAATGTAGTGTCTAGTTCTGGTATTCTTCAATAATTTTTCTTTAAAAATGAGGGCATTAGATTAAGAAATCTCATGAACAAGAGTTTCTGAATCTATGAAATGAAAGTGAGGTCATGCTAGGAATGTAATATGGGTTGGTTTGAACTACTCTTTTATTTTTTCTTGTTTTATGAAAATGGAGAAAAGGTACAGAAGTTTGTTATACTGGGATATATTTTAAAGTTCTATTAAAGATATGATTTTTTTGTTAACCTTTAAAGCATAATAGACATAAATGAATCTTTTTCTGGGTAGATTTTTGTGTAGCAAGTAAATTTAATCCTCCACATAAAGTGAGGATGCCAGCCCTTTTCTTTAGACCTGGATTTCTCAGCTGTGACGCTCTTCTATTTTAGGTCAGATATTTCTGTTGTGGGTGCTGTCTGTGCATTGTGGGATATTTGGCAGCATTCCTCACCTCTACCCACTAGACACCAGTAGCACATCTCCTTTTCCTGACTGTGACAAGCAAAATTATCTCCAGTCATTGCCAAATGTCCCTTGGGTGATAGGGGGAGATGATTGAAAGCCACTGGTTTAGGCAAATGCATGTGATAATTCGAATGGAATGTCTTTCCATCCCAAATCAATGCATTTTTCATTTGTATTGGTTTGGATAGGATAGATGGGATTGCAGTAACAAATTCCACATGTCAGTGGCTTAATGGAGCAAATATAGTTCTTGTTCCAAGGCAGCTGATTTCCATTTGTTTCTGAATAGTCAGGGCTCTGCTTCATTTGGGTTCCATCATAAACAGGCCTCCATGATTACAGAGATATATTTGTAAAGAAACTCACATCGGTTCTTTAATGCTTTAGCCCAGAAATGACACATTTTTAAGACCATGATGAAATCTAATCAGATGACTCTTAAGTGCAAGGGGGCTGGGGAATATCAGGAAGTATCCTGGATGGTTTGGTGCTTATTACCGGGTCCACCGCACCAAGCACTTACAACTTGGAGAATTGGCTGCTTCTGGTGGAGGCCCAGAGGGCACTTTCTATTTATCTTTTTCTTTTCTTTTCTCTTTTTCTTTAAAGGAAAGAGGCAGGCATGTAGAAAGAGAGAGGAGGAAGAAGCATTCCTACTCCACTTCTGTTTAGTTGTTCACACTGGCTGTCTTCCCCTGGGCATAGGACTCAAAATCCAGGGGTATCTGTAGCTCGCTCTTTTGAAGGCGATAGACTCAACCACTTCTCCACCAGGGCGTGCCTCTATTTGTCTTTCATCTTTATCTCATGACTAGAAGAGAGAATGTTCTCAAAATATTGTGTGTGCTTTGTGTTTTATTCTTTACTAAATAGGCGCCCATGTAAGTCATCATGCTGATATTTTGCTTTACAGTATTTTTAATGTCCTAAATCTACCTGTTTTTCTCCAGAAGTCTTCAGAGAAACCCAGAATATAAAGCAATTAAAAGTTGAGCTGGAGTGGCTGAAGATGGGGTGAGGACTTTGTTCTCTTCAGCCTCCAAATTCGTAATGCATAGTGGGACCACAGAGTACAGTTTCCACACCTGTGCTTTACAACATTCTAACGCACTTTCTCTGAATGAATATAATCCATCTGGTCTGCTGCAATCATTACACATTGCTTGGAGAAAGGCAATGGGATGATGAACATGAGCACCTCTCCCCAGAAACTAGGAGAAGTCTCATTTTCTCCCTGGATTCCTATTAGCAAAATTTTGGAATCAAAGCTGTCCCTGGCAGTCTCTTGTGCCTGACAAGACTTAGGATCAAGGTTACCTGTGATCCAGAGAGCACGGTGTGCTCTCACTGACATTTTTGCCTCATGTCCAAAACCTCAACCCATCCATTGCCACTCCCCCCGCTGTACATTCCATCTGTCCTTGGATATGTCCTTGTCTCATGATGTGCTGCCCAAATTGGCATTGTCTCTTCTTTAGACCTCAGTACTCCACAGAATCCCTCAGAAACTTGTTCTCCTTCCACATTGGGAGGGATCAAGGCAGGTACCCAGAAGCCACAGGGAATCTATTCTTCCCCAAATCTTCAGTCTGATTTGCTTCTACCTGCCTAACTTGGTTTCATTATCAATCCTCAACTCCTCCCCTTAACTAGCTTTTCTAGGATAGCACTGTCTTTATGATTCTTCCTTTTTGAGGTAACATTTGGTGTCACTAAGTTTAAAAATGCCAAGCCCCTTGTTTGCTATTGAAAATAGATTTTTCTTGCACTTGTATATAGTGAAGGCATCTTAGAATTCGAAAGGAAAGAATTTATGAATCTGTGCATAGATAGGACATTATAATGGTTTAGGAGGCAGACTACTTCGGTTTAGACATTAGTCTTGTAAACTGTTTGAACATGAACACATTATTCAAGTCCATTGTCTCCATTTCCTCATCTATAAAATGGGAATAATCATACCGCATCATTGCATTATAATAACGCCTTGACATGATCAACGTTTGTAAAGCATTTGAGTGCCTGGCATATAGTATATGCTGTATATGTTGTTAAATTAAAACAAACAGGTAAATAAATACAGTGGCATCTCCATTACAATACTACCCTTCTAAACTAGTCTAGTATACCCTGGAGAATCCTCAACAAAAGTCTTATGATTACATTTCTAGAAAAGTGACAGGTCAGCTACGGAATCCTGGTATAACAGGTCAGCTCCTAAATTAGATGCCAGGTTGTTTGCCAACCCTAACGTTTAAAAACTATTTTACTACTTGGCATTCTTTTGTAAAGAGGAGCTTTCCTTTCTCCAGAGTGAAGGAGTCTGACAATCACAATTTTGTAAGATCTGTCAATAGATACACAAATTTTAAAGGGGAAATCTTGGTGAGAAAGAAGGTATTTAATAGTGTGAAATTCTCTCTCTAGATTTTGCGTATTAATTACCAAAGAAAACAGTGATTAGTCAGTGGACAAGTCTGACAGGTAGCAGGTAACAGTCATCAAAGCTGACATCACCAGCACTGGAACAAACTAACATTAGATAAACCTTGATGGGAGCTAAGAGGAACACCTCACTTGTGTGGAATTCCTGCCAAATTTTCGTAAACTGAAAACTAATCCTAGGAAACATCAGAGCATTCAGACCAAGAAACAAGCTACTACATGACAGTTCTCATTTGTCTATGATATCAGTATTATGTAGACAAAGAAAAAAATTGAAGAACTCTTCCTATTGAGTTTCTTAAAGGAGGAGACATAGGATGATATGATAACCTAAACCCCACGGATCATCCTGAACTGGAAACTCGACTGGAAGGTGGGGGATGAAATTTGAATATGGAATATAGAGTAGAAGATACTATTAAATCAATGTTAAATGTCCTAATTTTGTTAATTATACTGTGGTTATATAAGAGCATGTGCCTGTTTGTAGGGAATATATAAACATATTCAAGATTAAAGATGCATGAGATTTGTAATTTACAGTGAAATGGTTCAGAGAAAGAAATTACAACATGTGTATGTGTATTGAGAGAATCAAAGTAAAAGCAAAATATTGATAGTGGTATATCTGAGTAAAAGGTATACAGAACTTTATGGGGTGAACTTATTTTTTTAAATAAATTTGAAATCATTTAAACTTTTTAAAAGCTGGAGACCATTTTAAATTACAGAAAGATGTATTACATTTATCCCTCCAATAAGACATTGTTTTCTGACTTTAAGACCAGCATGAGCCTAGATAATTAAGGTAGAAATTCAGAAGTTCCTGGGAATTACTCTTGATAGTCAAAGACCTGTGAAGGAATATTATAGAAGGTAAATGGTTCTCTGCTTTGGGCTTAGAATCTAAAAAAAGGGAAGCCTTTAAAGTAATTTTTGGATACCTGGTGGTATTTGAATTTTATTCAGATGCAGCTTTTTCTTATTAAATTAAACACCTTAAAGGGGTTTTGCTCCATGGCTGAGGTTGGCATAGAGGGACCCTCTGGGGATGGCTGTGGATGTGTCATACCAGAGGAAATTACCACAAGAAGAGATAGGAGCAGCTGGTATTAACTACAGCTAAGGTATGACGATGCATACAAGGATTTATTCTAAGCACCCTCATTCAAAGATTTGCCACCTGTGGACTGAGATACACTCACCTTCTCCCTGGCTGCATGAAATCTAGCCTCTTATGAGGGTACTAGTCATCTTAACAGACCACGTGACACCAGGTATCCTCAGCAGATGAAGTTAAATCCTTGTGCAAAGAGGAGATCAAATTTTTAAAATTTATTTTTAACGGTATTTTCTGCCTTCTAAGGGAATGAGAGGAGGCAGGGTCTCAGCATCTTTAGTTGAAAGGCACATGCTTTCTGCATCAGAGGATGGTGATTACCTCAATTTTTTTTTTTTTTTTTTTTTTTTTTTTGAAGGAAAGGTGCTCACGGTCAGGAAGAGACAGGTGGAAGAAGCACTTTATTTAGTTGTTCATCTTGATTCTCATCCAAGCCTCAGGTCTTGAACCTGAGTACTTGAATATGTGGCCTGTGCTCTTGGCCAAAGGCAGCTGATCAATCTGCTACTCCATAGGGTGCGCTAATGGTCTTGGTTTTGAAGATATAGACAAATTCTGTGTATAAAAGAGGAGAGCCAATTGAATTAGAGGATGTCAGGAAGAGGGAGTTCCTGCAGCAAAGAGTGGCCCATCAGCAAGGTGTGGGTCTGTGCTCTCTGGCCAGGGGTGTATTCTTCAACATTCAGGGTAAGTGAACTAATTCTCCTTTTGTGCTCTCAAGTGGCTGCTCAGCATTTCTCTGGGAAACTAGTGATATAACACAAATCCCTGGCCACTATCAGAGAAAGTTTTTATCTGTGCATAAAAGGAGATCTCCTCCTAAAATAGATTACTCATCCCACATACTCGTTAAAGTATTGCACTTAAAAAATGTGTAAAGTTTCTAGCAAAGACTCACAAGCTTCTAGGGCAAGGCTGGATTTTGTCAGATTTAAGGGTCACCATTTCAGCCAGCTGCATCCATCTGGAGTCTATAAATCCACTTCTAAGAAAAAACAGTTATCTTCATGTACAATTATTCACACTGACTTTGACTGGTCCACTCTCTGCTTCGATTATCTTGACCTGTTTGACATTTGTAGTTGATGTTCACACTTCCCTCTCTGCTCCCCTGGGCTGCTAATGGAATCCATTGAGAATGCTTGGACATAATTCCACATCACTACTGGACTTGAGGTCAGAGGTGCCCAGACTTTAGTCAGAGGCTTCAGACTACAATCTGAATAATTGTCCTCACACAGAATAACTTGATGTTCCAATATCTGTTAACCAAAAGTCTCAGAGGGGATCTTGTCCCAGTCCTACTCTAGCTAGCATACCATGAAGCTTTCTCAAACCATCAGCATTTGAACTGAAGAATTCTAACCCTGTGTTCCTGTGAACATAGTTCAGGAGGGTGATTAATTTGGTTTTTCCATGTAAGAAAACAGTCATTTAATACCAAACTCCATCAACTTTTCAGCATGACTCCGTGCCAAGCTGGTCTTTTTAACATAGTTTAGCATTAAGTACCTACTAATGAATCGCATTTGCATTGAGTATAGAAGAAGAACTATGCTCCTAATACCATGGCCTTGCAGGATGCTGCCAAAGGGCTGCTCATGCACCACTCCGTAGACCCAGCCTTCCATTGTGCTTACCTGTGTGCAGCTTGCCCCTCACCTGCTGAGGGGACACAGTCTTAGATTCTGCCCAGCAGCAGTTTGGTACAGGTCTAAGAACATTGTCTCTACAGGCAATGACCCTAGCTTAAAAGCATTTTATCACAAAGTGTGTATGAATGTTTGAAAAATCCCTCATTAAGGCACACCCTCAAGTTCTGTTTTTTTCTCCTCTTAAATACCTCTTTCCTACCTCAGATTGGAAAGGGTCCTTTGCTGGTGAATATCCTCCACAATCTGAAGCATTTCTAGACTATGTGAGTGGGCTGATAAGTAGGCTGTTATTAGTACTGAGCTGATAGCAAACTCTAGCTTGCTTTTTTCGGATCATTGATAACTTCTGATATGAGCAGAGAAGTGCGTGAAGTCCTTTATGTTTGTTTTTTGAATCCTACAAGGACTATTTTCTTTCTTTTCTGGTGTTATTCAATTATAATTCTAGTCACATACTCATTTATGCATTTATTTAGTCACCTGAGATATTATAGAACTCTTAGTATGTATTAGGTTTTGTAATTATTTAGAGTTTATTTGTGGATGGAGTCTATGAAAATCACAGGTAAGTCAGAGTGATACATATTATTATCGAGAATAAGAGGCTGCTATAAGCCCCATTTGCATTCCCATTATTTCTTAGTCTTCCTCCTGCAGTACTTTTACTTATTAGTATATAATTTTTGCCAGGCAATTCTCCATATATTTTCCACCAATGAATTTCTACATGGCCAATTACTAAATCACAACCGTTCGGGGTTACAACGTGCTCTTGTAGCAACTTGCTTTACTATCTTGTTAGAATTTGAATTTTATACCATTATTTGTCATCTTACAGTTTGGCATTATGTCTTCTCAGTTAGACAACACATTCCTTCAGGGCAAAGACTTGTCTCGAACCGTTCAGAATTGTATCATGGAAGACACACTGTTCTAGATCCAGGGACCTGAGTTCTCTTCCTAATTCTGTAACTGACTTTGACTATAAGTTAGAGAGTTAATGTCTCTAATTTTAATATAAAATATGATATTTGGGTTTAATTACTTTCATAGTCCCTTTAAATTCTAAATGTCAGAGAGTCTACTACATAGTATTCAACTCACTACCAGAGTAGTGCCTTAAATGTTACAGACACTCAATAAATATCTGACATGATTGTGGAATATTAAAGTAACAATCTTATGAACAAACAAGTCTGGAGATGTCAAGGGTACTTACATGAGGTTGGTTTTGAATAGTTCACCATTTTCAAAAGAAACCCTAAAATGCTGGCAATGTATTTCATGCTATGGTTTTTATTGATAAGAATCAAAGACTTTCCTTTCAATAGTGAGCTTAACTGTGGAAACAAGTTCCCAGCTTGCTCCTAATTAGCTGGGTGATCCTAGAGAAGTTATTTAATATCTCTGACCTTCAGTTGCTAAATTTTAAATAATGCTTCCTTCTTAGAGCTGTTTGCTATGAAGTAAAGACACATTTTAACTGCTTACCTTGAGCTGATGTAGAAATAAAAGTTAAATATGAATTGTACATTACTCAAATTTACTTTTTTTGTATTCTAACTTTAAGATTGGGATAATTTACCAAAGAATCAATGAAATTATGGCTAACGTTTTACGGTAAATTCTTAACTTTCTTGATGAGAGTATTTTGAGATTCCAGAGCTTCATTGAGGCAAAATGGCTGCCCTGACTTTCTTTGGGTGGGCTTGTCACTCTTTAACAGCATGATTACTTTGTGGGGTCTATAGACAAATGGGAAAGGAGTGAGGTCTCATCAGCCAATATTCCTTAGTAGAAACCTTTCATGGTAAGTTGATGAACAAAATCATTGGAAATAATGGTCGTATATGCACACACATAAGGATTCCAGACATCTGGGAATATACGCTACGCTATTGCATTTATGTTCTCTTCTCCTAAGAGCATAATTAGTGTATTGGAATCTGATTTCATTCTAAGAATCCTCCTGAGATATTTTCTTTCTGTTTCTTTATGGCCTCATTCCTAAGCAATCAGAAAGACCAATTTACTTGAACATTTAACTTATTTCAAAACTAATATAATTGGTTATTGGATTGTCAGTCTCTTCTATTTGTGTGGTTACAATTTTCACTATTTTGGTCCTGCTATTAAAATAGCTTCTGTCCATTTACATTAGAATGCAAGGTTTACATTTAATAGTCTTCAGGGAGAATGCCTGGCACTTACCAAATTACCCAGTAGAATCATTCTGGGTACTCGGTGTCCTGGAGTCATCAAACAGTCTTCTTGGGAAAGAGCCAATCATCCCCCAAACAATAGAGAAGCCAGATTCCAGGGCTAGTGGTAATAAACGTTTAAAAGAATGAAACACATTATATTTAAGGGGAAAACCACCCTTTGGACTTTTTCCCTGGAAACTTTCGAAGTTATGACCAAATTAAAGCAACAATCTTACAAACAAACAGTCTGCCTCTGGAGATGTCATTTTAATCACAGCATACTGAAGAGAACTTGAAGACGTAGCCAAACACATGATTTCTTATAGAAGGCTTGTTCCTTCTATTTAATGGCAGTAGCTAATACACACCCCTGAAACCTGGGGTTTGTTTTATTGAGGATGTTTGGAGCTAAAGGGTTGCTTGATTATTCCTAAATTGCCAGCAGGTGTTCTTCACAAGACACTGACTCAATTATGATAAAATAGTATATGCAAAGTTAAAAAATGTGTGCTCTTACATGAATCCATTCTGATCTTCCTTCTCTGTGTGTGACTGCTCTTTATTACAATTTTCTGTGATTCTCTCTCCCTTTTCCACCTTCTGGTTGACTCCACTTCTGATCTTTCTTAATTCAATTATCAAATATCTACAGGCACAATAGCATTTCAGTGACAAAGGAAGACACCTGTAAATTAATCATTGGCTCTGTTTTCAAGATTCTCTTTTGAACCTCTATCTGGTCTGTGAAAGGAAGCACTAGTCCATAAGCCCAAGATATCATGACATTTGGATAAATCTTCCATAAAGAATATGATGTGCTTGACTTTTAATAGTTTTATTTTGGAATAACTTTTTTAATGCTGTGACAGGGCTCTGAATATACTTGCCACAGTATTTCCACTAGGAGATGTGGAAGAAGAAGATGCATGGAAATGAGGAGCCATCATTGGCGATCATGGATTGTTCCAACATGGTCAACTAGTCAGATGGTTTTTGGTATGCCTTCTGCATAACTGCTCACCAACTTTTACACTAGAGTGAAGGAGATCTGAGCACCATTCATTTAATTCTGAATGATAGTTGGAAAGGCAGTATTCAGAGCTGAGTGTAGTTAGTGGCAGATCTTATTGATATGCTAGAGGTACTTAAGTCCTTAAAGTCTTAGGGCTTGTTAATATAATTTTAGTTGATTTAGTTTTCTAGCCTGAGTATAATTTTCTGGTTGTATCAATAGTAAGAGAGAGTGTCTTGTTTTTCATAGTAAAATTAGAACTAAACATTGGCTAACAATCTCTGGTCACTTAGTAACCTATCACAAATCAATAAATTGATTGACCTTCTGACTTAAATCATGGTGCTATCAATGAAGCAACCTTTTATTTTTTTAAGGCAAAGATGCAGGTAGGAATGAGGGTGAGCTGAGACAGGCAGGCAAGGAGAGGAGAAATTGGATTCTATTTTACTTGTTCATCTAGTTGTTCCCATTGAACCTGAGATGTGAACCTAGAACCTTGGGGTGTATGTGGATTGCACCCAGCCAGTACTCTGTCAGGGTGTGCCTGAAGTAATTATTTGAGATTATTTATTTTTATAATCAGTGGCATCTTTTGGGATCACAAACTTGATAAGATTACTAATCACGGATAATTTTTCTCTACTACTCTTAAATTCAACTTTTTAAAATGTTCAACATAAACTATATTTTTGGTAGCCAAACACATTGTTTTTAGACTCTTTGCTGTATTTTTTACCATATTCTTCTAAAGTCTTTGTCTTTTCAAACTGAAGGATACTGTTTCTTACTCTGCTCCCATAAAGAAGCTCTTTGCCCAATTAAGTAGCTCTTCTCTGCTTGTCTTCATGCCAGTTTTTGTTTTTCTTGAGCCATAATGACAAAGTGATACAAATTTCCAGAGATAGGTAGATAAAGTGTTTTTGCTTTGTTTCCAATACTCTGATGATGCTTGCTAGTCTATAACCTTCTCCGCCACAAGAGCACATTATACTGATTTCTTAGTCTGCAGTATGACTCTCTTCTGAGTCATATTGTCCAGATTATTTTGAGAGTAAGGTATACGTCTGTCCTTTGTTTACCTAACTTCTGTTGCTACTGAAACATTTGGTAGTTACTGGGATCTTTGAAATACTCTAGAAAAACCCTCAACTTACTGTTCCCAGATTTATTTTCTCCTGTACGTCGTTCTTATTTTAAGTGAATAATTTTTCCCATTACTAGTATTTGGTCTTCTAAAGCACTGAGACTTCACAGTGGGAAGCACTTTATAATATGGCCTAGAAGTAAAAAATATTTCAAATTTAGTATTTTAGTTGTACTTTTATTTAATATTTTGTTCTTCATAACATTATATATGTATAATTTACCTATTGAATACTGTGAAGAAGACTGAAATAGGAGACAGAAAACATAGGACTTGGTTCAAATAAAGTGTGATCAGGACAATATTAAATTCTGTCCAGAAGCCTCAGCATCACCATTCATTCGTAACTCAAAGAAGATAACTCTACTGATTTGGTGAAATTAATGACATGATGCCTGTGGGAGTATTTAAAGATCTTTAGAATAACTATTTAGATTTAATTAATGATAGTATCAAAGTAATGAGTCAAAGGAAGTTTATGTGATAGTTAAGGTGGAATCATATACTCACTAAACAGAGGGGCCCCCTGGACTCTGACTTAAGTTAGAATCTGACTCCACCGCATGTTGACTCAGTGACCCTAGGTGAATGTGTTTAACTTTAAAAGTCTGTTACTCTGTATCTTAGGAATAATTGTAACATTTACTTCATAAATTGCTGTGAGGATTAAAAAAGAATACATGTAAAACTCCTAGCACAGTATCTGGTATCTACTAAGTACCAAATGTACTAGCTACAATAATATCAGCTGTGACTGTTATAACTGATGTGAGATCTCAGGGTTTTTCAGTAGAATTAATTATTGATACTTACCAACTATAGTATAGTGTATTAGTTAAGCTGAAGTTTGAATGCTTATACATTAACCCAAGGAAAATGTTTTCTAATGACTATTTTATGTCACAGTAAAATAATAAAGTTGGTAGAAGAGAGATAAGCACATAAAACATCATGATGTAAGAAGATAAGGGTTACCTTAGTGGGGTGAACAAGTTGCTGGGGGCGCTCAGGGATTATTGTGAATATTTATTACCTTTGAGACTTATTTTTGGTAATAGTGTCCATAATTTCCTCTGGAGAAACAACCTCTGATGATCTTGATTTCACCCTTGACTCCAAAATTGGACACTGAGCCTTGACCTCATCAATCACGTCATTGTATCTAGAGGTATATGACTGTGAAAATTGAATATGAACTTGGTTTAAAATTCTGGGAGAGATTCTTTTTATTCTTCCCTGGACATGGAATTGTGAAGATGGAAGCTTGGCTTTACTGGCCCCTCTACGGCCAGAATTCTGTTTGTCAATTGAAACAACACAGAGAAGCAATGAGTGGACAGCTGGAGAGACTCAGTTCCAGTGACTGAGAAATTTTCAGCTATTACTACTTTTGTGCTTAAGTTCCAAAAGTTGAATTTTTATTGCTTCCAATTGTGACAGTCTTGGCATACATAATTGATTGTATTGGGGCAATTAAGGTCTGTAGGGACTGATTCTACTATCAAAGGATGGGAAAGAATAGAGGAAAGTCAAAAAACGGGCAGTTTTTTAAGGCAGAAGAAATACCAGGGTCAAAGCACAAATGCGTAAAAGGCTTATTTAGAGATTATAATTCAAGGGGTAAAAATTTCTAATTCTCTGACAGTAGTGCTTGGACCAGCTAGTTCTCTGGTTACCTGCAGGCATCATGGTGTGGTTTAAAGAAAATGGACTTGAGAGAAAGTTTAAATATAGGACATGTTAATTATTAGGTAAGTGGTTACCTAATCTCACTGACACTTTTATTTTTCTTTGCTATGAGCTTAACAATACCTTGGTTTCATAGGTTTTTGAAGACTAAATCAAAATGATATTATAAAGCTCCTATAATAGTTCCTGCCTGCCTCAGGGGTAGGGTCTCCACGAAGACATAATGTATGTGATTTTAACCCTTGCCATTGGAGGAAGGATGTCATCTGATTAACTGAATGTTAAGTGGAAAATCTTCTGTATTTTGACCTTTTTTTGCTCAAAACCTTTATAGGGTATTTTTGTCCTTTTTCTTGTATTAGTTATGTATTTTAAACAGAAACAGATACTTGTCAGATGAGGAATAATCTCTTACTGTACCCCCCCATACTTTCTTTGAGCATCAAATGATAATCCTTACAGTATTACAGATGTGGATTAGTGGGAAAATATCGCTAATGAATCCTATATCCCAAAGTCATGAAACATCTCTGAACTAAATTTTCAGTATGAGTTTTTACCCTATGTCTTACCTGCTTCTGGGTGAAAGCAATTAATAAAGTAGAATTCTGGTAGAGGCCCCCAAACCAGTTAGGTATTAGTCAACCCAAAAGAAATACTATTTCGCTGTCTTTCTATTCACCACTAGAAACAGCCAGAAAATGTTTCATGTAGTAAAATACTAAACTTTGAAATCAAGAATTTCTCCCACATCTTTACCTGGATGAATTTTCAACCCCCACATACTTATGGGTTCCTGAACATACAAACTGAGCTCACAGAATGTGCTGAACCATATTTTTCTGGACACTAACAGTGTCTGACAGAAATAGAATACCTGTTGGTTGGATGTGGTGCAATTGAAAATGGTCAGTTGAAAAGATCGGGAAAGGAGTCAGATTTAGTATTGTGACATAATTCAGGAGAAAATTTTAAATATGATTTAGATCTGTGATTTTAATATTTATGTGATCGTGATCTAGAATTTAAAAAATACATTTTTATCAATACATACATTTTATGTGGCTATCATCTAGAGATCTGAAACAAAAGTTTTATGAGTTAATGCTCGTCTTACTCCTTGGATGCAATCTGCTGTTTTCTGTTCTATGTTATTTACAAAAGACTGCAAAAACTGATTAATGATTCTTTAAGTTTATTTTAAAATTCACTATGAGTGGTAATCTGACACAGCAAGTTAAGAATCATCACTCAGGTAACAATCATGTATAGAAGGTCTTTTTTTCCCTTGGTCAACTTATATTCTATTCAGTAAAGAACCACCTTCCTTGCAGAAATTGACCTAAAATATGTATATCATCTCAGGTTGACAATTGAAGCCAGGTTTAAGAAGCTGCATGTCAAGTGCAAGACAGAGGTAAACTAACAGTGGATTGGTAAGTAAGCCACAGGAATCAAGGTTTTTAATGTAACTCCTGGTCACTCTCCACCACTTAGGTGAATTTCATAGCAGAGGTCATCAAAATTGAATACAGTAGCGTGCAAAATAGGTGAGAGGAAGGTGAAATTACATGATCACTGAGAAAATGTTGGGGCACTGTCTAACAGTGAGGAGAAAATAATACATTGAGTTTGTTTTGTGCTAAAATTTCAAGCTTGGTTCTTTGGTTATATCTCAACAGTTCAGAAATTTCATGTTTAACTAGATTATCAAATGTTCACAGTTAGATTTTGCTTCCTTTTGTCTTTTTTAGATTCTTCTCTTATAATAGCTCTTATCAGTTATTATCATTTCCAAAATGCAAGAATTAATTTAAGAAAAGACAACAGGCAAAGAAAACACCTTGCTTCAGAGAAACGTAAGAATTACAAGTGCTCACATTTCCTCACCCTGACAGTCCCCTTCACTGTTGCTTTGATAGGCTGGTTCTGAAGAGAGAGCACCTTGTACTTGAGGTCTTGTTTCTTCCAAATGAAAAGCTAAGCAAATTACCAAAGTGTGTTATAGTCCTAATAGTGCAATAATTCATACGCTACCACCCAGGAAGACTCCTTGTGTCACTTGCTTTAGGTCTGTTAGGACGATCTCAGCTGACAACGGAATATTGAACCAGGAGAGAACTGCAGTCCAGAGAATCTACCTGGTCAGCATTTTCCTGGTTTTTAACAAGCAAGTGTCGTAGGAGGTACAGAAATCTCAACGCGACATTTTCAAGCGACTGCTTATGCGAAGAATTATATTTACATCCCCAATGCTCAGTAAAACACCATACCTTCAACAAGTTAAGTTTTGAGTGATAGTCCAGATACAATTGGCAGAAGCACACGTGGGCATTTTGCAAAGTGCACCACATGTCAGCAAAGATGATGGACGGGTTGGAGCTCGGTGCAGCCATGCCCTCCATTCACAGCAACTGTTTGTTCACAGTTACCTTGTTTTCAGATTGGGAAGCCATGTTTTACGCATGTACATCCTAACATGATAGCTTATTACTTACACATAGGTGTTTTACCGTGCTTGGGGATTTCTTGGAAACAGATAACTGATATTAAGCAGGAGATGCCTGTAATTATAAAAGTAAATGGCTAACAGGTTATACTAATTAAAAGTGAAACTTGGGTTTGTGATAAAATATGCATAAGTTCTCATTTCTGATGAATCTGTAACCTTTTGACAATTTCTCAAATTTATTTTGATACATGATATAAAATGAGGATATATTGCTATTTTAAAAAATACGGAATCTGTAACTGTCCCTAATATCCTTTATTAAAAAGGCCATTGATATATCTTGAATTTGTGCTATTTCTTTGTCTCGTATTCAGTTAATTCACATTTTCTCCACCTTGGCATTATTGCCATTTTGGATTGGATAATTTTTGTTATTGTTCTTTTGCTTTGTAGGCTTTTAAGCAGCTCTCATGGGCTCTACCCACTGGATACCAGCACCAGTCCTCCCCACCCCCCAGTTTTGATAACCAAAAATGTCTTCATACATTACAAATGTCCCCAGAGGCCTCACAACCACTAGGTCATTGCTTCTGTTAAGGTTGTTAGCAGATGGTCTACATACATGGAGGAAAAGAGGGAGAGTGTCATGAGGGAACTATCTAGAAAGGTTTGGGCAGGCGTACGGGAGCTCAGAAGGGGTGATGAAGCATGTTCAGGCTGTGAGGAGTGGGGAAGATCACCACGTCTGGACCTGAAGGGCTATGAGTGGGAGTAGTTACAGAAACATACAGCACAGGGGGCGACTACCTTACCGGAGCCATACCTTCCACGGGGAGACAGACTCATTGGCTCTTTACAATCTGGAAAGGAGGAGGTAGCTGGGAGAAGTACCTCAATCTGGATCTCCGGTTATGCCTCCTATTGTTGAACTTAACCAGAAACCAGAGGGAGAGAGCCTTCGATGCCTTGCTTAAAGAGTAGCATCTTAGGCCCCTGGCAAGACGAAGAAGGGTGAAGCACACACACGGAAAGGAAAAGGGAGTATTCGTTACATTTGAGTGTTCGATCATCTATATGGATTATTACCTCTGCTCCAAACAGTTCCTATTATTTATAGTTTTATAATACATTTCAATATCTTATAGACAAATCCTATCACTTCAGTTTTTGGCTTCCCGTTTACCGTTGTCCTCTTCCTTCGAATATTGCCTCCTGTTTATGAAACAAGTATTATAATGGATTTCATAATTTTTTTGCAGTCTTCTGGATTCATTTTCTGTCTTCCATTAGATAAAAGATCTGTTGATAGCAAATGTCTTATGTATTAGTTGTTAGGCTAGGCTATGCCACAGTAAGGAAAACTCTGCGATTGTAATTGCTTAATACAAAGTCTGTTCTTTGCAAAGTCAAGTGTGAACCAGGTGACTGCATGGCCTTTGCCTGACGTGAGGCATTTTTGAAAAATGGCTTATCTGAAAGCAGTCTAGATGGGCAGGTGCTTCGCCTCAGCAGTTTGAAGACAGAAGTCTTCCACTTCGTGTTTCTATTATTCCTGTTGAGAAAGCAGGTAGAAAGGTAATTGTCATTTCTTTATAGATGATCCCTCTTTCCTACCCATCGCAGACTCCATCCACTTCTAGTTCCTTTTAAGGTCTTCAGTGACCTGTAGTGATAGATCTGCATGTTCAATTCATTCATTCAGTTATCCTTCTTGGGCTGCCCTCTGCCTCATGAACCTGAGGATATGTGTCTTTCATTCTGGAAATGTAGTAGATTTATATCTTGACTATTACCTCTCTTTCCTTTGAGAAAGAGAACTTTTTATCCACAACACATAAATGTTTGTATGTTTTAAACAAAATAGTGATTTATTATATAGGTTTTTTTATCCTAATATATACATGAGTATTTTTATGTTATCATGCATTCTTCTAAAAATGGTGTGAACAGCTGTGTATGTTCATCACAAGCATGTATTTTATTAATCAATCCTTGATGTTGCCTTAAATTTTTGAATTGTTTCTATTATAAGTTACATAATGTATGTCCTTATACATAAATCTTCATGTAGCTCTAGGATTGTTTTCTTAAAATGAATTTCCAGATAAAAATTGTGAAGCAAAATGAGGTATACAGTTTTATGGCTTTCTATATATATTGCTAAATTATCCTAGAGAAAAGTTGTAGAAATTATGCAACTATGCCCTGTCCCTTTGAGAATGTGCATGTCCTCTCTGCTTGAATACTTTAAAGAAAATCTTTACCAGCATGGTTGATGGCATATGGTACCTTCTTGTCTTGATTTGTTTTCTACTAGTAATGAATTTTTAATATGGCTTTCTATTATTGCTGATTGGTTGTGTTGTTTGCTTTTTTTTTTTTTTTTTAATGTCTGGGCTCATCTTTAGGAATTTTCTTTTGGAGCATTTTTCTTTTTCTAGTGAGTTTATATGATATTTTACCTGTAATGGGTGTTAATTCTTTGTCATTATGTTGCAAATATATTTCAAAAAACATTTAACATTTTTTGTTTGTGATAGATGGAAATTTAAAATTTTAAAATAATCAGTATATTCTTTTAAAGTAATTTTATCCCTTTTCTTTCCTACTTGGAGAAATCTTCAATTTTTGATGAGATACTGCTGTGTTATATACAGATGTAAATTTGCTATCATGTATACCTCAAGCCAGTTGATGTTAAAATGCAGTATTCCTTCAAAAAAATCAATTTAAAATTCCACTACTAACTTCATATTTCTTAGATGAAACCAGACCTGTATTTATAACTTTAATCTTTGAAAATAGGTCTTAGTACATATTATAAGGTAATGATCTAAATTTATATTTTTCCAACCTGTTCCTGTCTCTAAACCATTTACTGAAAATTAATTTCCCCCACTTATTTGAATTGCCATTTGTATCCTGTCATTTATTATAATTTTGATCTTCATTGGTAAAGAATTATTTAGAAGGGTACTTTTGAATTTTAACCTTTAATAAAAAAAAATGTTTTGCTTCCAGAGACTATGGTCTCTGAAATTCCTATGTTTTGCTGTTTGTTGAGTTTTCCATTGTAACTCAATATGGAGTTTAAGTTAAATCAATGCTCAATGTTTTCTTACAATGAAGACATATTATACCTACATGGTATAGAGATATGCAGCTATTCATTCAGTTCTATTTATTGTTTAACTTATTTATGCTAATAACTCTAACCCTTCCTTATTTAAAATAGTTAAGTTTAATAAACATTTGCAACTGCTTGATAAGATTTTTTGGGGGGCATAATATCCTAGGTTCTTTCTAGTGTAATGCACATTATTAGCAGTTGACTCTTGTTAATGGTAGCCACTAATCAACTTGCAATAAAATGTGTACCATTCTCACCTCCCTGTCAACCTCTCCGTTAAAGTTCATGCCTTCTTTGACCTTATCCTGGCATATGATTTGAGACAATAAACACTTTTTAAAATGCAGTTGCATTAAGTTAAACTTAATGCAAACCTGCAAAAGAAAATTTCTAAAGCAAGTAAACCCCAGAAACAGTAAAAAGAAAACATAAATCATTGTGTCCTTAATGCCAGAATTATGATCATTAAGTAGGAGGCCCTCAGATGTGATTCTTGTCACTGTTTTTCTCCCTGTAAGTTTTTTTTTCCTATCCCTGTAACTTTATCCTACGAAGAACTCAATCTAGATAAGGTTGAATTTGGTGGCCTGAGATATGGGATTTCTATTCCTGGAAACACAGGTATCTATCAAATCGACTATAGTGCTATTGAAATAACCTCTCTAGGAAATAGTTCATTAACCCAGAAGTAAAGCCAAGAGCCCTCTCAACTCCAAGCCATAACAATTGCTGTCCTCATCTGTCTAAACCCTCAAGGGATTTGAAAGACAAACTTCTCTTTCTGTAACAAATTTAATTCTAAAATTATTTGTCAACATTAATAGCCCCAATATCCAGCTTCAAGCTTCTTAGATAAGCAGACCTTCTCCTCTAAGTTCTCCCCATGATGCTCCCGGTGTGAGAGTAGTGTGAGCTGCTCCTAAACACACCCACTAGTCTCAATTTTCCCAGTCCAGACAGGTCTCCCTTCTTCTACTCCTTTGGTCTTATCCTTATTTAAGGAGCTCTTTTCTCTCCTCTACCCTGTGTACTGAACATCTAGCATTATTATTTTGAGTTTGAATTTTCGAAGGATAATTAGAAGACCTTGAAAAACTTCCCTCTTAACTGTCCCATTAAACTTAAACATCCCTGAAGGCAAGTGAGCAGAAAGGGCTTGATTGATTGAGTTTGTGTGTGTGAATGCCCATTATGTATATGTGTGTGTGTGTGAGAGAGAGAGAGAGAAGAGAGAGAGAGAGAGAGAGAGAGAGAGAGAGAGAGAGAGAGAGAGAGAGAGAGAGAGAGGAATAGTATCTCAATAAGTTACCTGTTATAGGTGCTAGATTTTCTTAATTCTCTCTGTAGACAATCTGAAATAGTTCTTTCAGGGCCTATGTTTGTGACAGATAAAACAAGCTCACTCTCTGACACCTATGTGGCCCATTCCCAAGACAGAGCCAGAGAAACCTGGCTAAGACTGTGGAAGGTTGAGAAATCAGTTGAGCTTTTCCTGGGCTGCTGACCATATTCGGATCCAGAATCTCGCTGCTTTATCAGAACTCTCCAACTTCTTTTCTCCAGATTTTCCTATCTTCATTCCTTACCTAGGTGAGTTGGACCCTTTTTTTGCTTTCTTTAACTTTACCTCACTCTTTATGTTTCCTTCCTTCTGTCCTAAGAACCCAAGGGAAACAAAATGGTGGCCTATATGCAAATCTACCAGGTAGCCATGTTTGTTTGGCCCCTACAGTGGGGAATCCTATACTGTTTGTGCTTAATTTAAATAGCAGTCAATATTTAAACATTGGAGAATTTTGCACAATAATCTAAATTTTTCTTAAATTTCCAACTTCCCTTAACATTTGGAAGATCTGGCCACACTCGACCCACAATTGTGGCAAAAACAAGGCAGGGGGTTAGGGTCTTTGAAAACATTATCCTAAGTGAAAGAATCAGTCACAAAAGACCACATATTATTTAATATCATTTATATGAAATGTCCAGAATAGGCAAATCGATAGGAACAGATAATGGATTAGTGATTATCCAATGCTAGAAGGGTTGGAGAGAAATAGGCAGTATGATTGTAAAGGGCACAAGGTTTCTTCTGGGGGACAAAAATATTCTGAGAGCGGTTGTGGTAAAGATTGCACATACCTGTGAATAAAAAGTATTGAATTGTTTGCCTTAAATGTGCAAATTTTATAGTGTGTCAGTTATATCTAAAAACAGGTGTTATTTTTAAAAAATGGGTTGGAGCCAGGTAACATGCGCCTTCTTTAGTTGGCGTACATGGGGTACATGAACCCCAACTTGCCTCACTCTGTTTTGATTCCACCACACTGGGCAGAGCAGGCTTCTCTTGTTTTTGTTACATCATGGGCCTCTGCTGGCATTTGACTCTTTAGCCTCAGTGTAGTATTAAGAGCATTTTCCTTTTCCTAGGATCTTTCTCATCGCATTTTTTACCTGTAGTTGTCAAGTTTCTGACAAAGAAATCTGTTTCCTTATCACTAACAATATTGTCATATTAAACCCTACAAAGTGAAGCTTAAAAAAAACCCACGACCTGGATTCTGGATTTATTAAATAGGGTGCGCAGTGCCAACAGAAGAATAGCAGGAAATGGTTTATAAGCCCAAATCATCTAAGTGTTCTCCCCTGGACAGTCCTGAAGTCTGACCAGGCAGGCGATGCTGCAAGACTGGAGGCTGAGCTCGAATAGGTGGCATTTTTAAACAGCTTGTTGACGGACTGACTTGTGAGAAAACCAACATTACATTGAAACTCTTAGGGATACTTTTAAATTGGTGGATTATATGGTCGCTTGATTAAGTTTGGGTTATGTAAACAGTGGCGTGTTTAGATTTCGGTTTGGCTGTTGGAACCCAGGCAGCTGTTTATACTTAAGTCCAGCAAGGAGTCTTGCTAATCAAAGAACTGACTGAATTTCTTTCTTTCTCCCACCCTCGCCCGCTGCTTTTTTTGTACCTGTGTTGTTTTTCCTCCTGTCCAAACCCTTTGGGCTCAGGACTTTTGGGAGGCGAGGCGGAGCGTTTTGAATTCTCCTCTGAGCACTGGGAACTTATTTTTTTGATTACATGGATGTGCCCCACAGATTTCCCTCACTGTGAGGTAATCACTTCATTTATCCAAGTTCTACAAAGCCTTTATTATTCCGGTTAGTTCATATTTTTGAAGCGAAGTCATCAGCTTGATGCGTTTGTTGTAAAATGTGATTTAACAGCTTGTTAGCACATTTATTTTTTTTAGTGGAACCCAAAGATATTTCATGCTTGAGCAGCGGTGGATTTAAGAGCCGATGAAAAGCTCCCTGAGCTGTGTGCATTCAGGAGAAAACAATGGCCAGACAACACTGCGGAGCTAGGCTGGAGAGCAGGTTTCTGCGGGAGCTCTAGGCTGCGTTTCTTCTGACAGTGTCTTATAAATACCCAGTGCTGCACGGTGCTTGTTGGTTTCGGGTCAGCTGGGATGCCTGGGTCATTTAAGCAGTCTTGAGTTCATGTGGTTTTTCTGCCCTCTGAGATGGTTCTTTTTTATTTTTTTGTCCACAACGCAAAGGGCGAACTTGGACTGCTGTTTTCAGTCTCCCACATGTGGTTCTGTAAAGTTGTCCCAGGACTGACGGGTTGGAACTGAGAACTATTGTGGAACTTGGTGAGTGTCAGTGAGCCTTTGAAAAGTCAAAGTGGGGAAGCCATAAGCTCTTTCCATAGTTTCATCACAAATAAAAAGTAGGCCATCTTCTCAGGAGGCAGCAAAAGTGAACAGTCAGTGTTGGACCAAAGTCAACCTTTTGGTTGAGATTTTGATAATTTGGGGATGAAAGAGCGGCACCTAATCTCCTTAGCTCAAATCCAGACCTGTCTTTGTACCTATCTTTGATAGTTTCAAAGACCTGCAGTTTGGGGAGCAACCGCAGGAAAATGGAACTGAGGAAGAGTGAAGAGCGAAGCTGATTTAGCTGAAAGTGGTACATTGTCAGTCTCCCCTGTGCGTGTCTGTGCTGCCAGGGCCAAACTAGACAAGTGATGCTTTCACCATTCAAGTCCGAACTTACGTCTTTTGTACTCAAGCAACTGGAGAGTGAGACAGGTTTCTTATATAACACTAATGTTCTTAAATAGTAGTGAGTGCTGATATCTAAA